>PVHY01031471.1:0-12633 GCA_004024945.1 Uropsilus gracilis | reverse complement strand
AAGGGATACAAATAGGCAAAGAGGAACTGAAGCTATCATTATATGCTGATGACATGATTCTTTATTTAGAAAACCCAAAAAATCCACAGAAAGATTACTTGAAATAATAGACCAGTTTCTGTACTTTGAAGGGAGCTTAGCAGAATAGAAAGAGAAAGATCCAGCCTTATATTCTTGCCTCACCATTTGCTAATTTGTGTGACCTTAATCAAATAATTTTAATTTCAACCTTCAGTTTTGCCATCTGTAAAACAAAAGTAATTGATAACTGTTATGTAATTATATAATTATGAGTTCCAAGAATCAGAGAGTTTGCACATCTACTTTAAAAATTCAACACATAATAATGACATTAGTATTGACTCATTTACCTTGGATTGGCTTTATGTTCTCTGTATGTAGAAGTGACTTTAAAGTAGCTATGGAATAGTGGTAGATGTGGTAACTGACTTATTGCTGTTATTCCATACTTTTCTACTGTTGTTACAAGGTCAATTTCTTGTTATCCTCTTGGTTCTTTGGAATTCCCCGAATAGTTTCAGAACATTCTCTGTTGTCTTCATTCATCACCCTGAAATTGAGACTCATGCAATCTGAATATGCCATTTTTTACCTGTGTTTCTTACTTTATAATTAATAATTAATCAGTTTATATGATGGTGTGTGTGTGAACTAGAAAAAATATCTTTTTCAAAGCCCTTTATTTTCATCTTCAGGGAAACTTGTCAAAAATATGTTCTGTCTTCTGTGGTGGGGTGTGGAATTGTACGGTGCACAACAAGCACAATTGTGCATGGTGGACCACTGTTTCAGCAATGTTGATCTTATCTTTTCAGTAACCTAGGGATTTATTTCCACTTCCACAGTAACATATTTCAATATCTTACTCCTAGACTCCAAAAATCCTATTTTCATCATTCATGATATCAATTTCATACCCATGCTATTTTGATATTTGACCTTCTCTCTTGAGTTCTTGCATTAATTTCCTATTATGATGTAACAAATTGACATAACTTGACAACTTAAAATAACACATTTATTAACTCACTTTTGCATTTCAGAATATTCAACTGGATTTTGAGGTCTGGGTCTCACAAAGCTGAAATTAGCAATGATGTGGGCTAGGGTCTTATAAATGGATTCTGAAAAGAAGTTGCTTTCAAGCTCATTTCAAGTTTTTGTAGAATTCAATCCCTTGAAACTGTGATGCTAAGGTCCCATTTCTTCATTTGTTATTAACAAGGGACCACTCTTAATTCCTAAAGACTGCTCATGTCCCTTATAGCGTGACCTCCATTTTAAAAATCAGTAACATCCCCCTTGTGCTCCAATCTCACTCACTTTTTCTGCCACCAGTTGGACAAAAATCTCTGCTTTTAAAGGAATTGTATACTTAGATTCATCCCATCCAGATAAACTCTCCTTTGCCAAGTAAGGTCATGGGGAGGTGCACCAGGGACGGGGGTGGGGGGTGAACATGGAAAGCATGGGGATTAAAATCCTGTGTAGGGCTTCTCTCCTCCATCCCTCATATTACTTAGCTGTTTCATAACCAGCCTGTATCCCACAGTTCCACACTTCAACCATGTTTCGCTATTTTAAAAAAAAAATTTCTCCATTGTTCTTCTACTCCCCCAATTCACGTGTCTTTGTACCTTAACTGTGGGTCAATATCATCCTTCTTATTCCTACCCCTAGGCTCTTGTGAAAAGTGGAAATTTATGATAAAATACACCTGTGACTGTTAGTGTTGTAACTTGTCTGGATTATCGCAGTACTTTTCCCAGCTCCAAACAGCACCTCTAGCCCATCTCTCCTGCTGTTACTTGAGCGATTTGTTTCTAAAATGCAATTTTGGTCATGTCAGTCTGTGTTGAAGAGCAGGTAATGGCTTCCCATACCTTTCAGGAGAAAGTCTCAACACCTTATTCATGGACATGAGGACCTTCTGGCAATCTCTACCCATCTCTCTAGCCTCATCCTTTATGTCTCCATATAAGAAACCCACCTCAAACTACACCAAATTAGTAACTCATAGTTTTTTTTTAATACTGTGCTTTCTCATGCTTTGATAGAGTATGCTCAAACTATTGTCTCTTCCTGACACACCCTACCTATCATTTTTGTCACCTTGTACTTATGCTTCAATTCATAGTTCAAATATCTCCTGGTGAAGACTTCTCTGTACCATCATTTTTTATCTCAGACAAGTTATTTTTCCTTGTCCAGAAAACCTCTGTTATCAAATCACATTGCATTTATGACTAAGAACATTCTAGAGAGCCTGGGTCCTGTCCATTCTATTACTGCTTTCCATTCTCCTGGCTTAGAAAAGTTAGCACACAATAGGCACTCAATATGTTTGAATTCTAAATGAGAATATCCTAAATGAGAAAATACAGGCAAACTAGTTTGGGGTTATTAATCAACAGAACTAAACCTTCAAGACTGACTTCAGTTAAAGGTCTGATTGTAATTAAGAACTAAGGCAATTGCAGTTTTCACCCTATGAAATTTAAGCTTTTCCCAGAGATTATATTTATCCTTTCCCTATATCTAGACTAGATCAATTGTTTATAAGAGATGGAAACAACAGAAGAATCTCTGGTATACTTCTGTCCTAGTCTTTGGTCTCTAAGCATAGTTAAAACTTTTAACCAGATAATCATTCTACCATCTGGTAATTAAAGTTATATTGAAGAACAAAGAGATGGAATATCTTTTGTGGGGAAAATCAATGGAAATTTGTTTTTAATTCTCTTTGGCCTTTTTTGTTCATGCTACTCCTGTCTCCTAGTATATTTGTTTCACTAATTAAGTTTTTCCAATTTCCTTTATCGTGCCGGGATTTTATCTTTTCATTTGTCTCATATCTAAAAAATAATTGAATAAAATGTATAGAGAAGTTGAATTTGAATTATCTCTCTTCACACTAGAGGTAACAATAATGGCTTGCCTTTCAAGTATGGTATATAACTGATAAGAAACCATGAAACAAACTGAATGCTGTATATAGGAAGTACTAGGGAATTTTAGCATCAATTCAGTATAATTGGTTATTTGGGATCCTGTACATATTGCAGTTTGATTTAAAGTGTCATATCCCCAAATATAAGCATACCGAATGATTGTATAGTCTGAATATACTCCTCTAAAAATAAGCATATAGATGTGATTTCTGTTATGTTTTAAACAACTTTTTGTTAGAGAATGTGGTTTTATTATATAAAAGTGAAATTAAATCTCAAGGATTGGGTTATGTAGCTAACTCAATTATTCAAATTGTAGAAAAGAACTATGGGTTTTCTCTTGCTCCATTAATTCCCAAATACATTCTTAATTTAGAATGCTTTTCTTCCTGTGGATTAATTTCTGTTTTGTATATATATATATATATATATATATATATATATATATATATATATGTGTGTGTGTGTATATGCATAAGAAGCTTCTGTTAAATTCTCAGAGGTCTCTGCTGAGCACAGGTCCTCTTGCAGCATCTAACAGCTCATAGTCTGTCTTTATTGAATTCTTTATAAGCTTACATTCTGGAAAATGCAGTTGATATTATGGAAGGGGTTTGGGTATAAAATAACCAAATATTATGAACAACTCTTCTCTGAAATTCTAGTATTGCTCACCAGTACAGTGTATCACAAAAATACTGGTTAGAAAAATGACTTTAGGTAACACCATAGCAGCAGATCAAGTACTGTACATGAAACAAATATTTTTATCTAAAAATGTCAGAAGAATACCATGAAATTAGAAAGTGAAATCCTTTTACTATTGGGCTAGCTTATATTAAAACATAAGGAATGACTTTGAGTGATCACATACATATTGTTTGGTCTCTACCTTTTCACTTTACTCATCAAATAACTTAGACACAAGGCCCTATGATGATAATAGTTAGTTTGCAGCAGAACCAGAACTATCCTGTTCTTTTCTGACCTGTGTACTTTCTACTGCACCATACTGATTTTCTGTATCTGTTTTTCAACCCCAAACATTTTTGCAACAGTAGAGTCATTTGAATGAAGCGAAAAGTCAGTTTAAAAAAAAACGTTGATATTTTTCCATTCTACTTGGGTTTACCCCATCTGTAACAGCTGAGGGGATTTGGTAGTAACATGCTTGTTTCTTAAGATAGTCTTGCTACTTTTCAAAAGGAATGATTTGAGAAATGCTTTTTACATGCTTAGTAGAGTGTGCAACTCTGGTATGTGAGAGAAACCTCTTTTGTACTGTATGAGAGCGCCTTTGTTGCTTTACACTGTAGACCTTTTTTAATGGAAGGCAGGGGGAAGGAGGCTATTATACTGCTTTGCATTTACCATTCAGAATTATGTCCTTGGTGTTGCTGAAAGAAATTTCATTATGGGATATTAGGAAGTGTTAGGCCTATTCGGGCAGTTATTTATCAGTCTATTTCAAAGCTTTCCATGTTAAAAAAATAAAGTGATCAAATAGAAATTAGTGTACAATGAGTCTGATGAAATCTTATAAGTACTTTTGGTTGCTACAGCAACATCTCCTTTTGTCTCAGTTTAATGTGACTTTCCTCTCTGCAGTTTGACTTCTGGAAAGTAAATATTTCTTTTTAAAAAGAAATAAAATTCTAGACTTACGGCA
The DNA here is from genome assembly GCA_004024945.1 of Uropsilus gracilis. Taxonomy (NCBI): domain Eukaryota; kingdom Metazoa; phylum Chordata; class Mammalia; order Eulipotyphla; family Talpidae; genus Uropsilus; species Uropsilus gracilis. Next base: position 7,992 of record PVHY01031471.1, on the reverse strand, counting down.
TAAGAATAGGCCCCTTTACTCCAACTTATGTTTTACTGGATAAAATTCAGATTCAGAAGAGACATTGTGTTCCCTTGCAGGGATTGCCTGAGGCAAAATGAATAAATTGTGAATCTTTGACTTTAGAAGTCTTTGTCCATGTTGGTATCAGCTCCACCTTTCAGTGCTCTTGAATTGGCTTCTTCATGCCCCACACAGCCCACCAAACTCCAGGGTGATGATGGACAATACCAGCCCCACTCTCCAGTTCAATCACAATTTGGCACTTCTACGTCCATGCTTTCATGCATTTTTCACTATTATACAAGGGGACAGTGAGCTGAAACAGTTGGTTTTAACTGGTGTTGATTTGTTCACATTGCTCCTTAGTTGGACCATTATAGTACTTAACTTTTGTTTTCCATAGCAATGTTTTATCCCTGAGTTTTTTAATATCAACATCATTGACACTTCAGACCAGATAATTCTTAATTGTGGGAGATTGTTCTATGCAATTTCATATATTTATATTGTTACCATTATAATTGAATTGTAAATGTATAGAAGTTATTTTATGGGAAACTTACTTAATCAGAGATTGCACTTAAGAAATATAGTATAGTGGAAGTGTAATGGGAAGTTGGGAGATCAATATATGGAAGCTGAGAGAGCAAGAGGTGAGTATAAGAAGAGAACTGTTAAGTATCCTGGGACAATAGAAACCAAAAGGAAAGGATAGTTTAAGAAGTGCCAAAATTGAACTGATTCAGATGAGTTGATCAAAGTAGGTAATTTACTAGATAAGGAAGAGTGAGAAGTGGTAAAGATGACATTAGTGTCACAAGATAGACTGATAAACATAGTACATCACGTATAGATGTTGCTTTATAATGATGCATAGCTGAAACCTATGCAATATCATAATGCAGTGTTACACTAGCAAAAATATATTAATTAAAAAATAAAAGGTGTTGAGATAGAGCTATGTACTCAGAACAAGAGCAAGAAAGAGGTAGTCATTCGGTACCATATAGGACTTGAGATTTTCAGTTGTTTTTGGATCCCAGACTCTTACAGAATCTTTTGAAAGTAAATAACACTTTCCCTAAAAAGCTGCATGGGTATAGCTTCATGTGAAATTTTATCTACAGTGTTAGGGGATTTGAAATCTGGACCCACCCTATCCCATGCTAAGTCCAAATTAACCTTGTAGACATCTACATACACACCTTAGCCAAAAGGGACACCTGTGAATTAGGAGATGTGGGTTTTGAATCATTTGAAACTGAGGAGAGGGTCTGAAACACAGACACCTTCTTAGTAACTGAAAGGATGGAAAGAAATCATTCAGTATTAATATAGGGATAGAGAGGTAGAGATGAATTTAAAAAGCAAGAAACGTATAACCCTAAGATTAGGTTTTTGGATTAGTTAGCCTTTTCTGACCTTCTGAATAATGAAAAAGAGAGTGTAAAGACACAGATCTATGCTATATGTGTTTAATCAAGCTCGTTGAGTAACATGATGCTGTTTTCTTAGAATTTACCAATGTGGAAGTTATTAACAGGGATTAGAATGCTTAAGCTGGAAAGACATTTAGAGTTCATAAAGTCCAACTCTCTAATTTTCCATATAAGGGAGTCAAATTTGAATGATAAGAACAGAACTGTTGTCTAAAAATATATGGGTACTTGGCAGTCAGGAGAGAATAGAATCTTGGTCCTGTCTCTGCTGGTCCAGTTGTTCTCAAACTTATTGCATTGTTTGTGTCCTTTTTGTCATTAAAAAGTAATTTAAAGTTCTTGACAGAATACTTTTTTAGTGTCACAGACCTAGAGTCTTGAAATCCTTAAGGGGTTTTATCCAGAACTGATTTGGTGTATAGTTCAGCTGGATGGTTGATGGGTTAACTACCTGTTTGCTCTGTTAACATTCTTTGTGAATCTAGGATTAGGGCTTGGGACTAATCTTTTCTAATGTAATACATGTAAACATTTTATAGTTTGAACCTTATTTCTGACTTCTTTATCTAAATGTTTAGGCAGAAGTCATGTTGACCTATCAGTGATGGAAAACGGTATCTCGGGAATTAAATATCTCCCTGGTATTTATTTCTAAGCTTGTACCTATTTCTATGAACAAAAAGAAGGGTGTGGAAGAATTCAGGCTGTTAACATTCTTTACCTCATAGTGTTGTGACTGGTGCTTGAGAGAAGAGAGATATTAGCCTTTGGCTTATGAAGAAAGTATTAAAATTTAAAGTTAAGGATATTTATACACTTATACATGTAAGAAATTTAGAAGTCAACTTTCCATCCTAGCAATAAGTAAGCTGAACAGTGAAAAATCAGCTACTCTTCTTGTATCTTTAAGGAGAGGCAAGTGAAATAGATGACAAATCAGTGCCCCCAAGATTGGAAAGTACAGGCAAACACAGATAGTCCCAAGAAGTGTAAGAAAATCTGAAGTGTAATTGGCAAATTCTAGAGGCTTAGAGCAGATGGCTCTGAGAATTAAAAACTTCAAGAGGATCCATTCATGGAATGGTCTCCACAATATTGTGAAACTTACCTCCAGGAAACTGACCAGATACTCATAGCAAATACTGAAGAAAACCCAGCAGAGGAGGGGAAAAAGAACCACTTTGAAATGCATCAGAACACTCTTATTAACACAGCTCATACTCAGGGGAAACTTGTTAACCAGAACCTAACCAGCTAAGTTGTTATAAGAGCCCAACTGGCCCAGGGAAAGGAAATTATGAACTCCAGCCTGTTCTAGCCTCCTCTGTGGGAGGAGGGAAATATGGAGCTCCACTCTACACTAAGCGATGTCCCAACTAAGTGGGGAGGGGGGAAACATGATAAAAGCTGAGGAAAACTTGCAAAATTCATAGTTCAGAGGTATAGTCGAATTATGACAGATCGAGTAATAGAACTATAGAAAACTTGCCCTGCCCCCACAACTTAGACTGTGTAACAAGTACAAAATATTTAACAGACATGTAACGGATGTAGCAGAAGAGAAAAGTAAATAGGCAAAGAAATATTTGAAACTATAATGTCTGAGATTTTCTGTAAATTGGAATCAGATACTAAACTACTGACCCAGGAAGCTTAGTGAACACAAAGCAGGATAAATACCAACATTATTTGGTAAAAGACAAAAATTATGTCTCATATATCATTCCAGCTTGCAGGAAATCAAAGGTAAATAAAAAATACTGAGGATGCTAAAGGAATCCATATCTTGCCTACAGAGGATGAAAGATAAGAATCACATCTAACTTCTGTTCACAAATTATGCAAGCAATGACAGATTGGAATGAAATATTTAAAGTTTTGTGAGAAAAAAGTTCTGCCAACCTAGCATTCTGTACCCTGTGAAGTTATCTTTCAAATGCAGAGGAGAAATATTTTCTCAGATAAATAAAACTTGAGGGAATTTGAAAGACATTTAAAATAAAATAATGTAGGTCAGATCTTAAAATTAGAAGAGCACATGTTCATCGGGTGTTGGCCTACACTTGTTCTGTCTTTGGTTTCAGTATCAAGGTAACGTTGGTAAGATAATGTTGAGAATATTCTTCCCTCTTGCATTTAAAAATTTTTTTGAGCATTTAAAAATTTTTTTGAGCAAGGTATTCCTTAGTTTTTCTTTAAAGGTCTGGTAAAATTGATTTGTAAAACCATCTGTTCCTGGGGTTTTGCTTTTTTTAGGAAGTTTTTTTTATTACTGTTTGAATTTCCATACTTATGATGCATTTGTCCAATTCATCCATTTCTTCATGGGTTAGTCTTGGTAGAGTATATTGACTTAAAAATTTATCCATCTTTTTCAAAGGTCTTGAGTAATCTCTTATGATCTTTTGTGTTCTGTGCTATCTAGTGCTTTCTCAGTCAATAGTTTTCATGAGCTCCACACAACAGCCACTCCTCCTTTTGGGATATGTTGCCCCCCTATCACTCTAAACAAAGTTCACCTAGGGTTTTTCCTACTCCATTCTGTGAGACTGATGTTCCTCGGTGTGCTGAGATCAGTTATTTCCCTTCGGCTGGGGAGAGAGGGTTGGGGAGTGGGGGCATTGGGCTTTGCTTCAACAATAGTTTAGTTGAGAATATCTGGAGAAGGCGAGTCTTTATTCTGCTGCCACTCTGCTGGACCTCTCTACATATGTGCCTTTAGAATCTAGGCAGGGGGAGAATACATTTTGTGAAAGAATTGATGAGGATTTATCTTTAGAAAAGCTGGACATGGTAAATGAATAAATATATAATACATAAAATAACTAGGCATGGTAAAAATGAATAGCAAAGTCATGTATCCTTAATTAATATGCTATTTGCATTGAAATTTCATACATTTTACTCATTCTGTACATATTGTGCTACTGCATTCAAAAATAGATTTTTGTGTGTATATAAAATTATTTAGTAGCTCTACAGAATTTTTATTGTATGTAATTTATTTAACTTTGTTGTTAAAGTATGGACAGGATGCCAAGTGGAAAATGGGGAAGAATGCTTTAAGAAGTGTGAAGGGTATTATAAATATATAGAGTTCTGGAGCACAATAGTATGTTTAAAGATGCTTGTGAGTATTAATAGGTGAGTCCAATAACTTCAATGGCTGAGTAGTAAAAATAGAAGTGACTCAAGTGCCAAAGGCTAGGTTAGGGAGGGCTTTGTATGTCCTACCAAGGATCCTGTAAGCCTTGGAGATTTTTCAAAGAAGAATAACTAACTGTATTAATTGTTTAGCAAGGTAACCCTCCTGGGATGGGAGAATGCACCTATGTCAATGAGACCAGTTACAAGGAAATGGCAAGAAGTGATAAAGATCTCATTTTCAGGAGGAAAAGAGAGTGGAATCGATTTGGGAAAGATTCAGGAAACTTGCAACTACATAGATGGATCAAATGTTGAGTACTTCAACTTTTTTCCAGAGTCAGTTTAGATTAGGTTTAACAATGCAGTTTCTACTGGGATTACTAATGGAATGTACATGTAAAACTCATGGGACAGGTGTGGGAAGTATTTGCTTGTAAATCTTGAGCTTAATTTAGTGGTTCTCAACTTATTTTCTGCCCCCATTCTGGGAAGTTGAGAGCCATCAGTAACATCACTCATTACCCTGCAGTGAATTAAGTCTGAGAGGTGAGGAATTGGTAAGGGGAATGTTATAGAATCTCTCAGGGAGCATTAGATAAATGTCCCTGGGAATTCTGCTATGTACCACTCCTATAGTCTTCTTGCAAATACTCACACACATTCATATTTGATAACCACTGCTGTATCCCAGTGAATGTGTGTACACATACATCCCTGTACATCTGACAAATGAATTCACATTCACCAGATAGTGTATATCAGAGAGTGTACTACATTACCTAAGGTGAAATTTATAGAAGTAGCATCATTACACTCTAGTTTTCTTCTCAGTGATGCTGTGATTTTTACTGCATTTCTGATAAATATATAAATGAACTTATTGGGAGAAAGTTAACCGATGGGATAAGTTTAGGGAATAAGCATGAAACAAATTCCTAATTCAGACTAAAGGGAACAAGAATCACAACTTACTTTTATGCAGATGTGAGCTTGAACTGACTTCTGTTGTGAAGTGTCCAGATTGTGACAAATAAGATAGTGTTGTATCTGGTGAAGAGGTTGGAACAGCAATGTCTGTAGGAGAAGACTAGGTCCCTTCATGAGTAAAAAGATTATCAAGGACCCAGTATTTGAGGCATTGAAAGTAAATGGAGAGGCATGGCTAAAGATGACCTAGCAATAGTGTGCATTTCTTTCATGTCCCTGTAGTCCACTGTGACACTGACATCCTGACTTATCTGTCTAGTATCACTCTGCTTCATTTTGCCCCCAAATAATCCCTGCCCTTCAATCATAACTTGAGCAGGCTTCATGTAGGTGAGAATAACTGACAACTCTGGGTTGTATCAGCTCTGTGTATGTGTAAATGATGTTCGGAGGAGTATTTAATTTTTTTATAAGGCCTCAAGTCAATGCAGTTCACAGATCAATATCATTTGATGCAACCAAGCTGGAGTCCATACTTCTGGAATTTCATAGTCTAGCAGAGAAGATGGACTATGAGCAATGAAATAATGATGCTTACACTGTAGAAGGAGAGTAGAGGCAACACCTCTTGAGTTATGGGCTCTTAAGACAGAAACGAGTGAAGAAATTTTGGGGTAGGGTGCTGCAGTTTCTATTCTGATATCCATCAAAACATACCCTTAAAATATGAGGTTATTTAGACTCATCAACCTACCTATCAGGCTAAGTTTCTCTGGGGGTGCACTCTCCATGACACAGAAGTGGTTAACTTTCCTTTGCCTCTGGGTTTTTTCATTGAACTCATCCCTTGACTAGTTGTTTGAGTCATTGATTGGAGAGAGGGGAGCAAAAGGTATAAAATATGAATCAAATTCTATATTATTATATTATTAATGTGGAGATTAACCACAGATTTATTTTAAAGATTATCTATAAGGGGAGAAACTCACATCCTAGAGAAAACACATGACTCAAACTGAACACATTTCTGTGAGACTCCTCACAGTTCCTCTGCAGGGAGTAATGCCTCCCCCTCTCTCCTGTCACTTTTTGTTTTTTTCCAAGCCATTTTAATTCACACATGCCATAGAGGCATGGCATGTGAAGACTCCTGCCTCATACACTGAAGGCTCTATTACACAACTTCATCTTTGCTCATTTAAGTAACCATGCTTAGAAAACTCACATTCCCCCAGAAAATGATTTGGCAGAAACCCAAGAAGCTCAGGAGGTAATGTGCCTGAGATTGGAGGTCATTTGAGGTTCCATTTCCAAGTAATCTTGTGAAAGAGTGTCAGGTGCAGACTTTAGAAAGGTTTATTTTTTTTTCTCAGGCTGTAAATTCTGGCCTTGCATGATGTTCTCCTTTTAAACTGTCAAAAGGTCATGGTACTTCCTGATAATACCCCAATTTATTTCTCTTAAAAAACACCTTAAAGGAACATTTAGGTCTAGTCTGTATTTACATTTAGTGTTCCTTTGCATATCTGATGCGATTGGGCATGTTCAGGGTGGTATGACTGTAGACCCCTTTACATATCTGAGACTATACTATCCAAATGTTGAAAATTTTCTAGCATGCTAATTTAGTTGAAAGTGTTTTTGCAGATGATTTTTATTTTTACAGTCTTGCTTTCTTCACAGGATCAGATGCATTACTGAACATGGGTAGATAGAGTCATATGTAGTTGGTGGGACCTTGCAGTCCTGTATGTCTTTTACTCACTTGATGCATTGCTAGACTGAACTGATATAACCAGAAAGTAAAAGTCTTGATTTCTGTTGCTGCTACTGACTGGATCCTTGAGAGTGAACAGAAAAAAATATTTTTCTGTCTCATAACCCAGTGAGACAAGGCTGCCTAGGCTAACATCATGTGTTTATTCTGGGTTGACACTCAGACGGTTTCCCTTATTAGTGATTGCCAGAAGACGAAAGAGAGCCAAGGCTTGGAAACTAAGAAACCATGGCAGAGAGGAATCTAGATTTAGCTGCAGTCACGAGAGCTGAAGGTTTAGAATCCAGGAATCTGGGCATGGTGCCCATGAGAAATCACGTCTCTGTGGTGAAGGTAGTGAGAATCCAGAATCTAGTTTCAGATCAAGGACCAGCTAATGGAAGCATGGATTAAGCCTATGTCAAGGTTTGTTTGACTTCCGAGGTCTTTGGTAGTTTGAACTGAGACTAGTACTTCCAACTGAATACACATGGCCCTTGATCTGTGGGTGTGATCAAAGAAATAGTTAAAAATGTATCCTCACCTGGTTAAAGTAGGGCAAGGAAAGCTAAGACCCATAAAGAATCATTAGTCTGTGGTAAATCAGTGCAAGTGATAGGAAGAACACTGGGGAATACAAAGAATGTGAAATATCTATCTATCTATCTATCTATCTATCTATCTATCTATCTATCTATCTATCTATCTATCTATCTATCT
>PVHY01031470.1:0-12630 GCA_004024945.1 Uropsilus gracilis | reverse complement strand
AGTAATCTCATTCGAGCGCAAAGAAAATGCAGACTTTGAAGAGGTGACTCTTGGGAGCTGGCGTCGGTGTCCTGGGAACGCGGGGTGAGTGCATGGAGACAGGGGTTAGTCCGGGGTGTGGAGCGGCGTGGCGAGGCTGGGTGGAGACGAGCCCCTGCTTCACTCTGGCTGGTGGACGCGCGCGTTCGATGCCCTCCCTCCCTGCCCCGCCCGAGCCAAATTAAAACTAAGGCGACATCGCCCCCTCCTGGACTCAAGGCGGCATTACAGTTTGTTTCAGGCGGCCGCCCACGCGAGCGGTAGGGCGTGTCCCCGGGCCCTGCAGTCTCCGGGCTTCCCGAGTGGTGAAATGCTCACTCTGCTGGGACCCCCACTGACCCTCCTTTATTAAAAGATTGTGTTGGTCGGGATTTCGCTGAAGTAGGTCACTTCCACGCCCGGATTCTGGATTCCCCCTCTCTCCTTCCCCTAGCCCTTAGGGGCTTTTTTAAAGGGCTTTCCTCCCCTCTGCTCCACTACCTTACCGGCTACCGGAGGTCCTGCCCAGCCACCCTTGGAACTTCCTCTGTGTTGTGCCCTGGGCTCAGTGCAAACGCTGGCCGTCCAGCTGCATTCGGCAGCTGCCCCCTTTCTCCGTTCACAGGGGCCACTCTTCCCTGGGGCAAGAGTGAGCAGTGTATCGCCACCTTTGGGGGGGAGGGGGCTTGCTGTGCACAGAAAAATTAATCCCTAGGAGTAATGGTCAGGAGTGGGAGGCATCCAGGGCCCAGATCAAGTAGGATGGCTAATTTGACCTCTGCTGAGGCCTGCCGGGCAAGATGAACAGAATGAGTAATTGAGAAGGGAAGGAATGTAAACTCCTTGGCGCTGCTGTGAATTGACAGCCTCTTCTCTGGCATCAATCCCTCCTCTTACAGGCCTGTGGGTGTTTGGCTCCCCAAACACTGGCCCCTGCTTCCGGTCAGGTGTTGTCATTGTCAGTGTGGCTCCCCTTGCTTCCACCACCCTGTCCCTGTGCCTCCTTTCAAAGGGAGCTCAGGCACAGCTGTCTCTGGTTGCCCCCTCCCCCTTGCTGTGGCAGTCCTCTTGAGTCACAACCTGGCACCACCACCACCACCACCAGTGTGGCATCTAGGTTTCTCTTGTCTGTCCCCATTTCTAGGGTGTCCCTCAGCACTGGGAGCTGGGAGCAGAACAGGGATCTGTGCCCAGGATAGCACACCACCTAAGGGGCCAGGGAGCTTCAGTCTCTAAGGTCCTGGTAAAAAGCTGACCAGGGGACTAGGGGAGATCCTATTTCCTGTCTCCAGCTACGGGGAACATTCTCAAAGGACAGTTTACATCAATGGCTGTGGTATAGAGGAAGTAGCTTACTGTGTCCTTCCTGAGAAACTGATGGTACAAATCACCCTGCAACATCTTCTAACCACTACCATTCTGCTACCACCAAAAGGGAGGGAGGAGGAGCTGGAGGACCAAAGGAGAAACAAGGAGGGAAGAGCCCTCAGCTTCAGCTTTTCTGTCCCTGGGAACCTCTTACTCTCCCGCCCTCGGTGCTCTAGATCCACTCCTCACTCCTCTTACCAGAGGACAAAACCTATTTAAAAGGGTAACTGGGTTAGCAGAAGAGTCAAAGCTCTTTCCTCTGCCCTCAGGCCTGGTAGTTAACTGATGGAAACATCCCCTCCTCTCTAGTATGTTTCCATTGTGGTGTCTTCCGTTTCCAGTGTCTTTGGACTTCTCTTGGAAAGTGGCAGAAGAGAACCACTCCCATCCCCTCAAAAGCTTCTGGGGTGGGGTTCCCACCAGCAAGGTCACAGTTTGTAAAATAAGAGTGAACAGCTTTATGGTTGAATTGAGGTTACTTCATGGATCCTCCACTGCACCCATAAAGAAGTAATCATCTTGTGTAAAAAAGAAAAATTTCCACTGACTTTTAAAGTTTCTATTTTGGGGGTAAACTGTTTGAAGTGAACATGTTGTCTTACCAAAAAGAAAAAAAGGAAGACGAAAATGAGAAGAAACCTACTTTTAGTAGGTTTATTTTCCTTCGTGGTGTGATGGTTTTTTGCCAGTCTGAACTGTGAATACAGCAGGACCCAGAATTGTCTCCAAACAAAAATCATAGTGAAACAGGGTATAACAAAGACTTTTTGACTTAACTTAAAACACATACAGGCTTGACTTTAAACACCTACAGGCCTGCTTCTCTCACTCCGAAGCAGGCTCCAAACAGTATTAATTAGCATTTACACTGATCACCTTTACCATTGATATGCAAAAGCCAACCAGCTGCTCTCTGCCTTTAGCTCTAAAAACTGCAGCAGGAAAAAAAACTTAAAAATACAGTTTTAAACTCTACACTCATGGGTTTTTACCACCATCCCCAACCTTCTCAACCAAAATACCAAACTAATGCAAGACAATTACATTGAACATCTCTCTCTATCCGATCTCCATATTGGAATCCTTCTTTTTGTTTGCACACCCTTTATATATACTGATTTCCCGCCTTCCAGAAAATCTGTTTCACCTTAACCATTTCACTTCTTTCTCCCCCTGCATCTCCCTGAAGAAAAATTCCAACTAAGGTCATTCTCACATTTTAGCATCTGTCCTTAAAATCTGCAATCTTAAACAGGAGATGATGGGGGGGGGGGTAGCACACCCTATCAATAGTTCTTTTGGCTGTTGAAATTAATAGAGCACAACTGGTGGGAAAGACATGGGTTCTCTAAATATCAGCAAAGTAAGTCTTGTGAGTTCTGGAAGACTGGGCCAGTACCAGATGTGGGGACGTTTCATTGTTGATGCCCATTGGGACAGTGGGCAAAGAATGCAGTCACTTTACAGAGGCAAGGAAGCTGGGTGGCCAACATGTAACAAAAACTCAATCTCAGTCCAAACTGAGAAGAATCAAGTTTAAGCAACAATGAGACACCAGCAACAATGAGACGCCAGCTCATGCTGATCAGATTGACAGCACTGAAATACAGACAGAACCAGATTAAAGAGCAGTAGATAAATAGAAACTCACCCACGGCTGGTGTGAGTATAAACTGGCACCATTACCAAGGAGAAAAATGCATCAATAGCTTATGGGGTTAAAAAGCAGCTGTGCTTGAAGTCAGTCATTCCTTACAAGTCAATAGCCTCTTTGAAGTCAGTCCTCTTCTAAGCCAACACCGTAAAGAAAATCTTGCACACAAATTCCAGAGAATGTGCACAAGGATGTTCGCTGTAGCACTGTTTATGTGTCCGTAAAAACTGAAAACAGCTGAAAGGTCTATGGACAGAGTTATTGGTAAATAAACAGTGGCGGTTGTTGTCTTTCTGCACCTGCATCCACTCTAACTATGAGAAACTATGTACTCCTTCAGTTATATTTTAAATTTTATTTTATTGTGGTAAAATACGCAAAACCTAATATTTGCCACCTTATCCATCTTGGAAGGTTCTAGTCCCACGGAATTAAGTATATTCACATTGTTATGCAACCATCACCATCCATCTCCAGAACTCTCTACCTCTTGCAAAACTAAGCCTCTCAATCCCATTTTCCTCAACTTCGCACGGTTCATCACCATCCTGCCTTTCATCTCTGATATTGTCTCCTCTGGTACCTCCGCTAAGTGGAATCATGCAGCACCTGTCTTTGTGGTTGACTTATTTCACTGAGGATAAGGTTTTCGGGGTGCATCCCTGCAGTAGTGTATTGAAACTCTGCTCCTTTTTAATGCTGGCTGTGCTTCCAACACTGGCTAACATGTTGCATGTCCATTTATCCTGTGTCCATGGTGGGGTGCCACCTGGGCTGCTCCCACAGTTCAGCTCTTGTGAATTTCACTGCTGTGAACACGGGTTATGCGCCTTCAGTTTGCTTTGACTTGGGTCAAACATTTTTCATCCTAAATAGCCATAAGCATATAATTTTCAAAGTTAGAAATATTGATATTTGAAAATGAAGCATTTACATTACTCTTAAATTACTTCTAATAGACTATAAATAAATAATGCTATCAATTTTATTTCAAGCATCATCCATTTTCAAAATATAGGAACAATTTCTCCTTTAATTTCCATGACTTTTTTGTCATTCTTTTTTTTTTTCCTCAGACTGACTAACATTATCTTTCTTCATCTATAGACATTGAGTCTAGTAATGTGGGATTTTATTGTCATTTCATCCTAGTAGAAACGATGCAAAGTAGAAAATGTCCTTTAGTAAACAGCATTTTCCTTTAAAAAAATTGAGTCTAATGTAATATGCTGTTATACATGAAAACACTTCTTGGCCCCCAAAAAAGTTTAGGTTAACATTTTAATTTTCTATAACTATAGATTTCTAAGTATTAAAAATTGATATAGATGAGACCATCACTACAATGATTATTAGTACACTGTTACTCAAAAATAACAAATAAATGATAAATCTTGAAAACTAAGTATTGAACATAGATGGTAACTTGACGTTATTGTACTGCAAGTTATGCAAGATGATACTGTGGGGGAAACTGAAGGAAACGAACACAAATCTCTTTGCACTATTTTTTTATAACCTCAATGTGAATCTACAATGTGCTCAAAATAAGTTTTGTTTTAAAAGTTTCTGAAAAAATTTCTGAGGGGAAATACGTCTTAATGAGATGGGCCCAATTAGTTAATGACTTCTCAAGAAAATCTTACTTATTGCTAACATGAGCAGTCAGCATCAATTATTTTCCTATTTTGTTTTGTTCCTCAATGTAAGGCTGAGAAATCTTGTTCCCATAAATAGTTGGTTTGTTTCAATAGTTCTGGAGGCTAGAAGTCCAAGATCAAGGTGTTGGCTGAGTTGGTTCCTTTGGAGGGCTGTGAGGAGAATCCACTCCAGGCCTCTGCCCTGGCTTCTGCTGGTTTACCCCCCATCCTTAGGGTTTCCTGACTTGTAAAAGCATCACTCCAATCACTGCTTTTATTTTCGCATAATGTCCTTCCTTTGTGTGTATCTCTGTCCAAATTTCCACATTTTATAAGGACACTAGTTATATTGTATGAGGACCCACCCTCATGACCTCATTTTTAAGTTGATTGCTTCTGTAAAGACTTCATCTCCAAATAAGGTCACATGCTGGGGGACTGAATCTTAGGATTTCAGGACTTCAACATATAAATTTGAAGTGAACACAATTCAACCCAGCACGGTTGCCAACTCTGCTAAGTCTTCTTCCAGTTTATTGAAAACAACATCTGGGAGCCACTGAATTGGTTACCAGCCTTAAAGGTATTCACTTCTCACTTTCTGGAAACCAATTATGCTGCCTGTGAAGTAGCTGTTCCTCTCTCATCTCAAAGCTGTATTGCCTGCACTGATAAATTTAGAAAGGCTTACGGAAATAGGAATATTTTAAATTTCAATACAAGTTTACCAAAATGATATTTTGATTATAGCTTTTATTTTATCATGGGTTTGCTTTCATGAAAACTTTGGAGCTAAAGATATACTTCATTTGACTCATGGAATATAAAAATACTGGCAACTAACCTCAATAGTACAACCAGTTTTCATCGTTGGACTAATTAGTAAATCAGACTCGTTTTCTGCTTTAAAAAGATCTCTAATTCCTTTTTCAATCCTGATGAATGCATACATGTACATCCCATTATGACTATTTTGTTCCTGAAGTTCTGCTTTTAAAAAGGGAGAGAGGCCTAGGAGACCACTATGAGGGGCTTCACCCCACATTTCTCCTAATACCCTCTTCACCAGGACCATAGGAGAAATCCTGTCCTCAGGAGAAATGTGTTTTTAACAATTTCTTAGGACTTGGACAAGAAATGAACAATATTTGAGTGTTTTCCTCTGATTGCTGCCTCAGAGGATTTGACATCACAGCAGGTACTAGAAGGTAGGAAGTCTGCCTTTTTTGTTCCCGGAAAGAGAGCAACCCTGGAAATCGAGGCAGTGAAGGGGAATCAGCAGGGAAGGTAGCAAGAGGTATTTACTCCTGGGCATCTTGCATTAGGAAAGAGGACCCATTAGAGCTGAGGATCTAGAAAACAAACCCCTTAAAACTGTCTATCTCCAAGACAGTCTCCATGTGCCCCGTCTGCGTAAATGCCCTGACTTGGACCACAAGTCCATATATCTTATTATATATTCATAAGATAATACTTATTATTCAATATTTAAAATTATTCAATGTTTAAAACAAAAGAATTAAATCTTTATGTATTGGCATACTTAATCTGGAAGACATTACAGTAACATTTCTGTGCATGGATATATTCATATAGAGTAAGGGTATTTTAAAAAAGAAAGGCACGTTGAATAAAATAGGGTAAAAATATATCATGGAAACTGAAAACATCAGAAACCTGGAGTGACTACTGTACTATCAAGCTCAGCTTCAAACTACCAGAGATAAAGGGGCACATTTTATACTTATAAAAGGATCCATGCCTTTTTGGGAGACAAAATAATTCTAAATGTGTATGTGTCCAATAATAAAGCTTCAAAACGTGCAAGGCAAAAAATGGACAGAACTATAGGGGAAATAGACAAATCCAGAATCACAGTTGGAAATTTAATACCCTTATTTTGTTTGATAGGAAATCCCCCCAATTTTGCTTCTGGGGCAAAGGCAAGGAATTGGGGAGGGTATGATTATATTTTTAACATTCATATGAAACAAATATGAGAAAATGTTAGCATGTTGGTTTTGAGGGTTGTTTTCGAAGGAGCGTATGGATATTTATTTATATTATTTACTGTATTTGTGTTCAGATATTTTCACATCTTAAAAAGGAGTGTCCTGCAGAAACATTTAAACGAGTGAACAATATTACCTTTTCCAACATTATCTCCTCAACTCCCCACCCGCACCCACTACCCTCTCTCTCTCTCCTTCCCCCTTACAAGGAGTCCTCATTTTATCATCTATGAATGACAAATATGTGGGAGTATGTGTCCTGACATGGGCCTGAAGTGGGAAGAGGGCTCACAACCTCTTCCTGCCACAAGCTTGCAGCCCTAAGTTTAATGCCCTCCCAAACTGAGGTGAAGGCTCTACCCTACAGCCTCAACTCCCCCCTGTTCTTTCCTACCATCTCAAGCCCACCTGAAAGATTCTAGAAGCATTTGAATTATGTGCTGATGTTTTTCTCCCTCTCCTTAAATGAGGACCTCTCT
This sequence comes from Uropsilus gracilis, assembly GCA_004024945.1. Lineage (NCBI taxonomy): Eukaryota > Metazoa > Chordata > Mammalia > Eulipotyphla > Talpidae > Uropsilus > Uropsilus gracilis. The sequence goes on along the minus strand of PVHY01031470.1, from coordinate 5,459 downwards.
ACGTGTTCACTATCCTTTTCTACTCCCTTCTTCCATACTGTCCAGCTCTGTAGTATACTCACTCTGCAAGATCATCACCTCTTCCTCGCAGGATGGGCATCGCAGCTCTACCCCTCTTGAACTCAAACCCTGGCACTCTGGTTGCATTTAATAGGACACTTCTGTTTGGTGGTTCTTGGCATTCAAGACCTGCCGCGGTTTAACCTAACTTTGCAGTAAGTATGTGCCTGCACTGAGGGAGGAGGAAGACACAAGTTGTCAACAGATGGGTGGGTTTTCCCCATCACAGATCAGTTTCCTACTGTCTCTGCCCCATGCTAGTTTTGACTAAGGATCCCTCAAATATAATTCAAATATTCCTACCTTCTTTTGACATCCTGGAAGGTTTTCGATCTTTTTACTTGTTGACTTGTGATGCACTTTGATATATATTGAGATAATATATTTATATTTATTCTATTGGCACTGAGAGCATTTTGATCTGAACAATTAATATCTCAAATCTTTGGCCATGATCTCTTCCAAGATTCTTTCCCCCGCATGACCTTTATTCTCCTCTTTCTGAAATTCTACTTAACATCTCATTGCACTTAACAGTTTTTCACACTGACTGTGCCTTTAACTCTCTGCCTTGCATTCTTTGTGAATTCCTCAATGCTGGCTTCCAGTTTACTAATTATCCCTTCTGTGGTGTCCAATCTAGAGTATCTTCTAATTTACATCTCACTTCCAGAATATTTAGTGTTTTTCTTATTCAGTTACTTTTAGTTTAGCTTCTGTATGTCTTATTTTCTTTGTTTTAAATGTTTCAGGTTGGTTCATAATCTGCCTCTCTTGTAGAATGCATTCACATTCTAATTTGAGTTACATATCTGTATATACAGTATGAATTTTGGACATGTGCATAGGATCACCTTGAATGGGAATATTTAAATCTTTCTTCCTCTTTATACTCCATTCTTGTGGGTTTTATGGAGCCTCATATTTTCCAGAGTTCCCAGTCAGAACTAGGATTTGTACTGGTGACTATGGGCTCCCAGCCAGTGGTGATACTGGGTATCAGGCCGCTTCTACCATCCCATCATTGTAGGGGAGCAGCTGCATAATGAACCATGACTCTGGGGGTACACATCGCTTTCTCCATCTTTTCACCAATTGAAATCCATACTGCAACCCTCAAAGAAATAGCCTGGTTCCAACCTTTCTCCACTAGTGTAAAACTTTGAAACCTTGTTACTCAAAGAAATCAAAACCCCACTGTTTCTGCTTTGAGAATACACCCTTAAGAGCCAGACCCAATAATGTAACCCAGCAAACCCAAGACCTGATTTTGTGACACTACAGTCACAGGAAAATTTACCTTGTTTTTAAATACATCCCATCACCCCTTTTTCTCCTCCTCTCCCCTTCTCCCCTGTCTCATCCTTTACCTTTCAGTCCTATACCACTCTTACATTGTGAAGCATGCTATCAGCACCATCTTGAGCAGAAAAAGGCCACATTGTCTCTCTAATAACCTTATCTCCAAACCAATCTCTTGATAAAGCCTTTCCCGAAAGAGTCACTCTTACCAGTTTGGTTATCTCTCCCTCCCCTGGTCTGCTGTACTCTTTCCTTCCTTTAGCTTTCACCAAACAAGTGTTTCTTTCTTTTTTTTTTTCTCATGCTAAAAAAGTTTATTGTCCAATATTTTTTATTAAATGATTTATATATATATATATATATGTATTTATATATATCTCACATCTTTGTATTCCCCGGGGTTCCCTCATCTCCCCTCCTTGACTGCTCGCATTTATCTCCCCACCCCCAGTTGTGTACTTTAGTTTAGTTGTTAGCTTGTTTTGACTTTTCCTCCTGGCCTTTTATTTGTTTTTCCTATGCCCTGTATATTAGTGAGACCATTTGGTTTCTGGCTTTTTCTTTATGACTTGTTTCTGCTAATATGATTTCTTTGAGGTACATCTATGTTATCATAAATTCATCAAATTTGTCATTTTTAATTGATGAGTAGTATTCCCTTGTGCATATGTACCACATCTTTTTCATCCATTTGTCTGTTTTGGGACATTTGGGTTGTTTCCATGTCCTTGCAATTATGAATAGTGCTGCAATAAACATCCGTGCACAGGTGTCCCTTTGTACCCATATTGAGGTCTCCTTTGGGTAGATTCCCAGAAGAGCGATTGCTGGGTCAAATGGTAGTTCCATTTTCATTAGTTTGAGGGTCCTCCACACTACTTTCCATAGTAGCTTAACCAAGTGTGTGACTCGTATTAAGCATTATGTGAGCCAGGCAAGGTCATTTCTTCAAGGAACCATGGGCCAGGTCATCAAACTGAATGAGCAAACAAACCATTGCTGTACAAAATAAATGTTTCAATCCAGAAAATTCCAAGTCTAAGTGACTCCAAGAGTGAAGAGGTCTATACTGGCCAGGAGTGGGACAGAGTAAGGGTTTAAGCCCCAGAGGGAGGAGATGCTTGAGCTGGGTCTTGACAAAAAGGAGTTTATTAAGTAGAGAACAGAGGAAGAAAAGAATAGGATCCCTTTGGAAAATAGAGAGAAGCCAAACTTAGGAGGAGAGAGAGATAGGCAGGAGAGGATGAGAATGGGGTTACACAGTGTCCAGGGCAATATTCCAGATGACCCAGTGTTCTCCTTGGGACCCTGAGAAGCCCTTGTGGCTTGAAGTTGGATGTTAGCAGGATGGGATTTTCACTGGAAGAGAGTAGGAGCACCAGTAGCACTGAAAAAGACGAGGGTAAAAGTTATGGGTGGGGTGCAGTTAGGAGACCATTTTAGCAGGTGAGTGATGACACCAGCTACTTCCAGCCGCAAACCAGATTGTCCCTGTAGTCAGAATCTTAGAAACTTTGGTGTAGAGTGTTGACTGGTTTCCTCCACTGCTCTGTCTGTTACGCACTTCCCATGTTTTAAGAAAAAGGCCTTGAGGGAAACACAGCCCTGTTTAAGTCCAGCATAAAAATTAGCTACTCTTTTTACCCTGTCTCTCTGGATATTTTTAAAATGAACTTTCTTGAAAGCGTGATAGTATACAGTTGCTCCCATTTCTTCATACCATCCCCCGTGAGTACCACATTTTGCAGTATGAGAGCTTACCTGCTGTGATAAACAGGCCCCATCCAGCCTTCTGCACACCTGGCCCTAAAGCATGCAAGCATCCCCACAATTTACACAATTGCATCAGCTCTCCTGCCTGCTGTAGGGCGGATGTCTTTGTGGTTACTTTGAGAATCACCACCTTTTGTGAAAAATATCATTGGGGTCACAGGCCTCCTTGGTGGGTTTGATATGTTGCCTTGGCATCCCCCTCTACTCTCTGTCATGCTCTGTACAAAAGAGCTGCCACCCCCGTGACTGACATCGTCCTTAACTGCAAGACTGGAAGACCGCTAAGCCAGCTGCAGCTCCCTCACAGGAGACTGCGTGGGGACTTCTCTATTTAAGCATTGTGCCCATAATCTGAATTCAGGGATATGAGTCGTAAGCTCAAGATAGCTTCAGGTTGGCTCCGGTGCCCTTCTTATGGTTCCTCACAGGCCAGGTATACTTTCCTAACCAGCCATCCTCTACCACACCTCTGATTGCCTCCCCCAGCAGGCAGGGTCATTTGACACGCTTCCTGCAGCGGGAGCAGAACAAAGTCAAATAGGAACCTGCTATCGGAATGATGATTGCCATGTCTGTGGCCGGTCTGGACTTGGCTACTTCTTTGTCACCCTCATTTATGTGCGATAAAGGATCACACTATGTCCACCACAGCCAGGCACACAAGCACACCACACACACACACACACACACAATTGCACACCAGGGGATGCACTTCCGTGTTCTTCGGTCACCACATCTTTACAAAGACTTTTCCTTCCCCAACCTCCTTCATCACCCGTATGAAAATGTTCCATGTGCTGGAGCCAGTTCTCAACAGTACAGATATATTGCATGTACCTCAGCCTTACTAGTAACTACAAAAATTGAAAAACTGCTTAAATATCTATTCGTAGGTAAACTAAATTATGGAACCTCCATATAAAATAGACTCACTTAAAAGAGCCACATGTGCTGACATGTAAAACTTTCCTTCTTCTGTCAGGTAAGAAAGGTAAGCTGTGAAAATATATACATAGCACAACCATGTGTGTCTAAAACATGTATAAACTTCTGTGCACAGCTACCACAGGAGGGACATACTCCATATGACCGTGGTTTTCTCTAAAGAGGGGTGATGGTGAGGAGAGTTCAGGCAGGAAACTTTTCCTGTATTCTTTCTCATAGTGTCTGAAATTTTTCAAGAAGGTATGTCTTTAATTTAAAATATATTTTAAGAACCACTTCTAAATATAAAATATTAAATGTTCTACCTTAAAATAAGAATGTTAAGGGTGCTTGAAGGGGGGCATTGAAATTAAAGTAGTAATAATAAAAAGTCCATCCAACACTTAAGCTCAAAATCCGGGAGGGGAGTGCGGATCCTTAAATACAACTCAGCAGTGATATGATGGGGCGAGGGGTAGAGGGAGATCTGGGACACACTCTTCATCTGGAAGAATGCACAGGTGGTGCAGGTACCTGCAACAGTAATGCCAGGTGAGTCTAGAAACAAGGAGCAATATAGGGTGCACCAACCATGATTCAAAGACTTGGGAGGGGGTTATCCACTGGGACTGGAAGTTTACAGGACAGCAGAGGGCGAAAAAGGGTGTATGTGTGTGCCAGCACCAAAGAGGAATAACTGTCTCTACCCACACATTCACCAAGTCTCCACACATCCCCCCAAAGCTGAAGATACAGAGAAATGAGGTCTCAGCGCACCAGAGCTGGCCTCAGGGCTTAACAGAATGGCATCCAGTAGGAACCCAGAATTTGGATAACCTGAAGTCTTATGTGAATGTGGCCACAGGTACAGTGAAAAGGCAAGGGCAAGGGGTGGGCAGAGACTGGGAGGAGGCAGCACCCAAAAGCCCCTGAGCCAAGCTAGGGTTGAGCTTGCATGGGTCCTGTGGGTTAAAGGGAGTTGCAGGAGTGGCAGTCAGATCCCCGCTACAAGAATAATGATGCAGCAGGAGGACTGGGTCATCAGAGACATGTAAAGGTTGTGTCAAGGCTCCCAAAAAGCATGTGGTCAGGTTTAGTCACTAGGAGCAAGCCCCAGCATGTGGTCAGCTGTGGTTAGGGCTTGGGTCGCAACTGCCCCACCCAAGTGTCCTCAGTAAAGGCAGAGGATTCTTTTTGGGTGACCCCCCCCTCGCTACCCTGCCTGGGGTCCCAAGGAGTGGACAAGCCATTAACTCCGCTTCCTTCTCAGCCCCCAAGCTCATTTTTCAGACAAAAATTTTCTGTGTGACACCAGGGTCATTTTGAGTGAGGAGAGAGGTGAGTTCACACCTCTTCCCTTTCCTGGCTGCCACCCTCACCCTGCTTCTGGTAAGCCCGGA
>PVHY01031469.1:0-12635 GCA_004024945.1 Uropsilus gracilis | reverse complement strand
CTTCATAGGCTGAAGCTTACAAGCACGAGCCACCGTGCCCGGCCTGGTTCAGTATTCTTAATAACCTGTCAGGACTGCATGTAGACAGTAGCTTTCACAGGCATCCTTACCGTTATTTAAGAACTGACTTGGTGCACCAGTTGGTTTGAGGTATCACTGGTGTTTCTGGATTTTATTAGACAATTCAGTCTTAGGGAGGTAAGAACATGAAGTGACAATGTTGATGTTTCTGGTGGCTTGACATTGCCCAACTGTTCTCTTTGGTTTTCCTGTGGACTTAGTTTTTTTGTTTGTTTTATTTTGATTTTTAAAAACACAGGGTAAGGGATAGGGGCTTCCTTTTGTCCTTTCTTTTCAAATTCAACTTGTTCAAAAACTTTAATAAAGCCTTGTGTGGATTTTGCTCAATGGTTGTGCAAGAGTTACTTAGGAGAGGTGGCTTAGGTATTTTCACTGTGTCCATAAAAATGTATATTACTATGCGTTGCACATTTGCCACTTAGAATTTCTGAATACAAATTAATCAACTTGCAGCTGTGAATAACAATAAAACACATGATAATGTATCTGCAGAAATGAGGGCATTTGAAATCCATTCTCAGGTGGCCGTCAAAAATAGCCAGCCAGTGTGTTGCTACCTGCTTTCCATAATTGCGTGGCTTTGCCTTTCCTTAGTTAATCTGTTTAATAAAGTCCCCTGCAGAATCTAAATGCTCAAATTTAGTTTCTTTTTGTCTTTATGGTGTTTATCATTGTTAACGTGGCATCGGAGTAGCTCAACTTTCGCATCATGATAAATTCATAACCCAAGAGAAGGCAGAAAACATAATTATTATCAATTGCCTCTCTCCCGGAATTGCCATTGGCTGAGTGGAGCAATATATGAACTTAAGGAGTAGCTGATTCAGAGGAATACAGGACTGGAGTCAGGCCTATCTTGATTGTACAACCATTGTTCAGGAGGCCTTCCAGTTGGGCTTCTCTTCAAGTTTGCCAGTGCAGTGAATTCTGCACAGCAGGTCAGTATTTTAAGAGACCTAAACTTTGATTTTTTTTCCTTACACAATATAATATCCAATTAATTTATCCAATCATTCAATGCATCTTAATTGAGCGCCTGGGATGGGTTAGGACATACCCATGGATAAGGGAAAGTCCTTGGTACATTCTGTTAGGGAGATAACATTTAAATAGATACTTATATATCAGGAGATAGAAAGTGCAAATAAGTATATCTTTTTTTTTTAATTGAATGCGGATTTTATTCTCAGCCTCAACAATCTTTGTGCTGACAATAGAGTAGAGAAATTTACAGTTGAAGAATTCTATTCTTCCGAAGGAGATCTAGTATTAGATTGACTAGAGTTCAAATCAAATGTGTTTGTCTGTTTGTTAAATTTATTCAATCCGCGTAAAATTCTCAAGAGATTATCTTTGTGATCTCAAATATCTGAAGGTGAGAAATATACACACGATTGTACAGTTAACTTCACTTTCCATTCCTTGCTTGACTACAACTGACTTGTGCTCTCTACCTGTCTCCAACTGTGCATGTTTGTGCAGGCTTCTTCCATCAGGCTGCACAGGTAGGGATTTGCAGAGGTTTGCAAGAGGTGAGTCTTGGTAGTTAAGCATTTCCTATGCGGGAGCTTACTGTTAGGGCAGAAATTCTTATTTCTACAGATTTGGGGCTGTGATAAGAAAAACCAACTTTGGAAATTTGGGTAAGTTGGAGATTATCGCAGGGGGCTGACATTTTTCATTTTTAATGGGAGGAGTGAAATTGTTCTAAACTGGAGTTTATTTTTCCCAATGGAAAGCTCCTTTGAAGATCCTGTGAGATCTACAAAAATCCTTAGAAAAATGTTAGCTGCCTCTCAAATATGATTCGAACTCTGTCATGAATCTGGAAATTCAAAAGGAATGAATATCTATATTTGTGTGTTTCTAAAGCATTTGCCTTCCTTCAGTGCTACTATCCTTTTAGAAGTCTGTGGGAGGAAGGCCAAGATAGAAGATTCATCATTTTGGCTGACCATGGTTACTTCAGCTGGAACCAGTTCTAGTTCTAAGTCTGACACTGGAGCTTTTTTTTATATTTCCACATCTCTGAAATGTTCCTAAAACACCGTCAATGACCAGCACACTTAACTGACACTTCATCATTGTACAGATTTACTCATCTTGGTTCAAGATCCGTCTTGCGCTATCACAACAGCCATGTGGAGGGTGTATCAAACAAATGTTTGGCTTCTTCCTCCATGAATAGAGTCCACCATAAATGTACCATTTCAGCTTAATCAAGAATTTAGAACATTTTCCTCTGACATTTCAGTTTGACTCCAAAATACAGTTCAATTCCAGCAAAATCTGCCATGAGTTTCTTCTCCTTAAGCTTTATGCTGATTCTTTCCAATGGAACAAGTCTCTCCTGGTACCTGGCCCTGTGTGCATGGAAGCATCCTCCTATTTATGCTGTCGATACAGTGTTCCCTAGTATTCTCAACCTGGGAACAGGAAGATAGGTAATGGGACCAGCATTTAAATTACTTTAGAAGAACTTATTTGATTTTAGTTCTCAATGTGATTTGAGGCAGTTTAATACTCATTTTTCATATCAGGATCAGATAGTGAGTTCACCATGCATATAACTAGTCCATTTTTAGAAAGTTTTGGGAGTGCCAACTAATACACAGCCATTCTCAGTTTATAGTGTGATGTCTAAATTCTCTAATCCCAAAATTCTCTGGTTCTATCCTAGTTTTATGAACACTAATTCTGATATAGGCCTTTTAGAATCAAGTGCTCCCTGTAATCACAATGCTGCCTTACAGAGCATCTACTAGGGCCTGTGCATATACTGGATGCTGGAGGATATCATATGTGCAGAGTGGGACCAGGCCTCTCACCAAGGCATTGCAGGCCTTGCAAGTTACTCATCAGTCAGGTTCCTATTCCACTGTGCCCTTTAGTTTTAAAAGCATTGAAAAAAAGCAATCTGTAAAACTCCAGTAGTTTGGAATGTCCTGGACTTGATAGGGGCTTTTGGAATGTGCAGAACTAGGAAACCATCAAATCAAAAGGCTAATAAGTCTCCCAAGTAACTCTGATTTTATTATGTATTGACCATAATTCACTTTCTGTTGAATTGATTTTGGAAAAAGAACCACAAGTCTATATTTTAAAAATAGAAGCAAAATTACACACACACACACACACACACACACACACACACACGTTTCATCACCTAAGAGATTTAAAAATCAGATTTATTTAAAAAAATTAAAACTTGATTAAGTTGGTATAGCAGGATCTTGGATATGGATTTTCTTTTCTTGTTACCTAAGGAAATAAGATCAAGATCCAACTTCTAGTTTTGTGCTGGGTGGTCTTAAAAATTTACAGTGGTTAAGAGAAGGGGTAGAAGAAAGACCCCCGGCCCTTACCTGCAGGCTTTAAGATAAAAAAAATGTACAGACACTACACACATGCACATATAACATGGTTGATAAGGATAATGGAGGAAAATGTCATAAATAATTAAGAATTTGCTTTAAGTTATTATGAAATATTTATCATTGTTACTGTTATTGGTGGAGAAAGGGTCAAATCATTCTGCCCTTCTTCAAATAACTCGCTACTTCAGAGTAGAGGGTGACTGTGTTTGTCAGTCAGGGTTGGTGTTCTCTGATTTGTTTTGAATTTTTGGAGAGGAAGCTTAACTTCTGGTCCTTGCTGCTGGAGTAGTGGAGCAAGCCTTCCTGGACCAGCTCTTCTCTCTTGGAGGCAGGAGTGGCATGCACTCCAGGCATTGGTTGTTAAGGATGAAGGAGAGTGATCCCTGCCTCGAGGATAGGAAAAGCCAACAGGGACCCCAACCTCATCTCCTCCACTATCACAGTGGCCCAGCTGATTTCCAAGCCTCCCTTTCCTGCCCAAACCCCTCTTACCTCCTTGTGCCTTTTTGTTTCTGCTTCCTGCTCAAAGTTGCCTCCTTCAGACTGTCAAAGGGTGTGAGTCTGATGGGCTCAGTGTAGTTCCCATTGTGCCTTTAAATCAAAGTTCTCCAACCAGGCCACCTGGTAGACTGGATACTCACACAACATGGTGTTAAATCTGCGTCACGGGTTTCAGAATGAATACCCTTCACTAGCACATGATGTAAGCACAAGAAAGGCTTTATTAACTAGCTTAAGTTAGGGTCCTTCTTCAGCCTGGTGCACCACCTAAGCGGTCTCATCAGAACATGGCGGCTGGACCATCTCTGTCCCCTGAGTCCAGTCTTTTGCACAGTTTTTAGGTCCTGGTGGCCGTTTTGGTGGTCTGGTGCTGACGAGTTGTCCTCCGGCTGGCTGGTCTTCATCAGACAACCAGTTAAGGGAGCCTGTCACCCTCTGATTGGTCACAGGCAAGCTCGGGCCTTATTTCCTGAAGCCAGGAAGTTCTTGGGCTGAAAACAGCCTTTGGCCTAGAAGTGAGACTTTGGCTTGTCGGCTATAGTTAGGCTAGGCCATGTCACATCAGTGGGTGCACCTTTGTCCAGGCTTGGGGTCAAGTTGCTTGTGGGAAGAGGGTCGCCTAGTCATGCAATCTGAGGACTGTCCAGGGATGTGTTCAGTTGAGGTCTGTAGCATGAAGGATATTCATGGGGAGCAAGAGCCTGGGGTTTCTGTAAAGGGCTAGATGGTCCTTCTTTCAAAGACTTACTCTGTTGCTGGAGCATGAGTGTAGCCACAGTCTATCTGTCAATGACTGTTCCAATAAAACTTTATTTAAAGAAGCAGTCAGTGGGCTAGAGCTGACCTGCAGGTCATAGCTGTTTACTAGATGCCAGTGTTGAGAACTCCTACTCTGAACCCCAGGTCTGACCCTTGCTAACCTTGTGACTTGGACAAGTTAATAAAATGGCGTGCCTCAGTTTTCTCTATGTTGAAACGGGGATAAAAGTAGCATTTGAGCATTATCGAAAATGTTTGATGATATAAGGTATGGAAAGCGTACCAGGCTCAGGGTACGATCTCAGTGATTGCTATTTTTCCCTCCTTTCTAAGTGTTTTGCACACTTACAGAAGGTGGTGGGGAATTTTTCTTGACCTGAGGCCCCTGGATAATAGGTGTTTGTGGGAAGCTTCTGGTTTTCGGTTTTTCAGTAGACACATTCAGAGCTCTAAAGGTCACCTTGTGGTTTCCCTTTCCGTGTCGGGAACACCTTCAGCATTGCCATTTTCAACACTGGATTTGCCTTGAAGTTGTTTGTACATATGGGCTTTCTCTGTAATCATTTCCAACCCCCTTTGAGGGTGGATTTCATGTTTTAACTCAGGGTGTGCCTAACCTGTGACTGCACATTCTTGGCCTAAACTGGATAAATCATCAGCAGCCCCTGAAACCCAGATGCCAGGAAGCATGCGGGCACTGAAGAATTAACCTGTGCTCAGATTCCCATCGGCACCAAAGAGAGTCCTGAGATCCAGGAAGGGACAGCCCCTCCCTGGCGGCCAGATCTGTGCTCTGCCAGCATAGGGGACCATGGTCAGCCTCCAGAGGCTGCTTGCATGGTTCCAGGTCGACTGACTTCATCTGATTCAGATTCACGGTAGCACTTGCTGCAAAAGTGTAAGGCACATAAGAAGTTGACAGCCTGCTCGGCAGGCTCTGATTTCAACTGAAGAGGGAAAAACGTTACATTTGGTCATTCACATATTTAACTTTCAAAAAAGGTGGGTCTATCGAAGGAAAATGATTTTGCTAAGTTATGGCTCATATATTTGGAGTTCAGGTTTTGAAAAACTAAGTCGGAAACGGTTACCTCCTCAACAGCTTGGATGTCAAATGTGAGGAGTGTCTGGTCTTAGTGTCCAGCCAGGGTGTCACCCGGATTTTTGTCACCCTGACCCAACCAGGGGCTGTCCCTTGATGCCAACAGGATGTCACCATTTGGTATCACTCAGGATTGGACACTGCCTGACCTGAGATAACTCACAAAAGCAGGGGTCCCACCTTGGGGTCAGATATAGCCTGTGCTTCTTCGGGTAAGACCCGCAGCTAAGAAGAGTCTGCATTTTAAATGACTGGGGGAAAGAAGAAGAAAAATTAAGAGGAGAGTATTATTTCCTGGATCATGAAGATTATGGGGAGTTAGTATTCCAGTGTCTAGAAACAAAGTTTTGAATTTCATCAATAAAAATTTTGTGGAAATTTTGTTTTCACTTTTGTTATATAAGTACCTATATAATACCATCAGTTTTGCCCCTTAGCCCACAAGACCTAAAATATTTACTGCCTAGCTTTATAAATAATACTTTGCCAGCCCTTGACAGAGAGCCGGGATTTTCAGCCTGTTGGCAGCTTTCAAACTCTTCTCTCAAACTCAGCTCCTTTGAGGGAAGCCTGCTTTACAAAGCCAGATGCTAGAAGGAATTGGGTGGAGCCTGTGGGGAACCAGGCCTGGCTGGTATTAGAGGTATCAGACCCTGCTTCAGTCCACACCTCTCCCTGGGGCATGAGGCTGCCTTAGTTGGAAATACCCACCAGTCGTCTGTCTAATTTTTGCTCTTCCAAAATCCAAAATTTTTATTGAAAAACAAATTAGAAAACTTTTTTTTTCTTTGGTGGGAGGGGAGAGAGGTGATGGAGTAAATTTGTTGCACACTCACTGGGTGGTGAACCCTGACCCTAATTAGCTGTGTTGGTATCCAGCGTGAACAATCTTATCTTCACTGATGATGTGCTGATGATGTGACTCCACCTGAATCCTGCTGCAGGCTTTTCTTCATCCGCAGTCTCTGCCCAAGATGATCTTCAGACTGCCTGCCCATCAGATGGTGGGCACCCTGACTGTCCTGTCCTTGCCCCAGGGCCTACGATAGGTGTTGTCTGTCTCTTTGCATCATAGGCTGCCCTTTCCCCTTTGGATGGTGGGTGGCCTGACCTGGACACTCATCCACTGAGGAGACTCCATGGCCAGTGTTTTTCCCCTAGATTCCCAGTGTGTTTGCTGTCTGCCTGGAGCTTCCACGTGGCTCCACCTTTGTTGCGAGCCAGCCGCAACGTGATTGAATGGTCCCAAGGGGGAGGGTAAGGATCGACACCTGAATAGAAACTTGGACAGAAGGGCTCACAGCCTCTTTCTCTGGACTGTGGCACCCAAATTTATTTAGAGCCACATTTTTATAGAAAACATGTAGCAAGCAGTAAAAAAAGAAGTTTTGATCCAGGGTCACATGGTTACAAGCATATTTTTTTTTTTTACCAGGAGACCTGTTTAAGCAAGTTTAGTCTAAGACTGCTCAAGTTTGGCCAAAATATGACTTGCAGGTGGTATCTTTAGAAAGATTACTTTTTAGACAGTCAAGGTCTCTCTCCTTTTCCCTCTGCAGCAGCTTATCAGAGTAGACCAAAAATAGAATAATGAGAACATAGCTCCCAACACACCTTACCTTTGCCACAGCTCCCAGTATGTATGCACCTCTTCAGGCCTCCTCCAGCCCCGTCCAGTGAGATGCAGATGGTGCAGCATCATTTTGTGGCCCAAGAGTGGTGTCACCCTTGGTGGATGCTGGGGGAAGTGAGGGGGTATGGTTCCTTCTCTTCAGTTGAGTAGGGAAAGTGAGGTTCTGTTTCATGGAGGAAGAAAGAACCTGGTACAGGTTGACATCACCCTGAATTTAGGGTGAGCCCTTAGTTCAGGAACTGGGATCCTTTCAAGAGACACAGATACAGAGACACAGAAAAGAAGGCCATGTGAAGACAGGAGGGATTGGAGTGAGGCATCTTCTAGCCCATGATGGCCTGGAGCTGGGAAACAGGCCCTAAGAGATGCCACAAGAAACCAGCCCTGTCCCCACCTTGACCTCAAACTCCAGGCTCCAAAAATGGAAGAGTAGCCTTATTTCCAGTCACCCAGGTAGTGGTGAGTTGTTACAGCAACCACAGCTACCAGTACACCTGATTTCCCCAAGGCCCTTGGCGTGGCCTCTGTTCTTGACCTGCACTCTCCAGAGGGCTCAGGAACCTCCTGCCCTCACAGCTGCAGTCCCAGGGCAGAGAACTCTTGACCTTCATTTATCCATACATAAATATTGACTGGAGACAGACTTGGCCAGACCCTGCTGGGACAGGCATCTCTGTCATATCCTCAAGAAGTTCCCCTGTTTCATGGGGAAGACAGCTAAATAAGTGGGCCCAGGTAGCACTTTCCTCCAGCTTGCAGTGCAGAGTGCTGGGTACAGATTCTAAAGAAGAATTGCTTGGATGCCACATTCCATACCCCTCTCTCTTAGGTTGGCAACTTGTGATTTGGGGGTCTCCGTGGGGGTGCTCTTCAGCTTGTCAGCAGCCTCTGCTTTAGGAACCACTGCAGCCCTGTGACCCATCAGTCTCACCTCTGCCCACTACCTTCCACCCATAGGACTTTGGGCCTGAAGTCTCCCCAGGGGACTGATGAGGACATGGTAACCTACAAATACTGAGATGAGCACACAGTGATGTTTACCAAACCATTCCAGTGGATTAGGCTCTCCAAGGGAGCTGATGAGCTCTCAGCGTGGTTCCACTCCCAAGTGCTCAGCACAGGTTAGCTGCTGCAACTCTCCTTGTGTTTTCTCTCTCCTGGCTCCGCCTTCCTTTGCTCTACCTAGCCCCCCTCCATCCTCCTTCTCTGCCTCACCTTAACCAGTTCCTGATCATCATTCGTAACGAGTATCATGACCTAGTTGCTCAGGTTCATCCATGTACCAGAGGAGGTGGGGGTCTCATAACAGGCCCCCACCAGGTGCGTCCTGTTCATGGAGTGCCTGCCTGTCTCCAGCCCAGCACTGTCACTGCATCGTCCTCTCCTGTATGGGGCTTTTTGAGGCAGACAAATGCCACTGATAAACAGCAAGCAAATGTTTTGGGTGAATGAATTCCCCATAGCCACACTCGACTTGGGGCTGAGAAATGGAATTCCTGTCACCGCTGACTGAAGAAGACAGCCCTCCTAATGGAGTCTGGGTGCCCGAGCCACCAGCCCGGCTGCCCTACAGACTTGAAGAATTGCGAGGCTGGACTAACATAATTTCGGAACTCTGTCTGCTTCTGCCTCAGGTAGAAATAATTCAGATTTCACTCTCCATTTTCTTTAATGGGCTAAGCAGCCACTTTGTAATACCTGTGTTTTATGAGACATAATTCTGGATATTGTTTCTGCAACGTTCTGAAAAGACAAACCTGAGAGGGTCCGGCCATTTCACTGAAGCAATTTTAAAGTTATTTGTAAAATGATATGCTGTCTTTTTTTGACCCAGTTACTTTATAGAGCTACATTCTTTGGCAACCATTAACACAACTTCTCCGTGTGTGGGCTAAATAAATATTCGGGCAACACTGATTGAGCGCTGCCTTGGGTAAATAACTCTCTTTCCACACATTTCCGAGTTTATAATGAGGAGTTTTCTCCGTGGTCTGACCAAAAGTAACATTCCATTGAAAATGAGACATAAATCCTTGAGGGAGGGAGATGTGGAGCTAGGGTTCCAGGAAGTTTCTTAAAAATGTGGGGATGGGCAGTGAGATGCCCCAAGTTCCCCTGCTTTCTCAACTCTTGCCTGTAAGCCAGAGGGTGTTGGGAGACAGGAGTACATAGAAGCAGAAATGCATCCTCAGGAGAAGGAAATGAAGTTTAAGTCCTACCCACACTCTCTCCAGCACCACCCCACCCTCGCCCCCACCTCATCTCCAGGGCTCTTTGTTTTCCCAGTTTCTGCCTGTGCACCATGGTGCGCAAGTCACCTTATCTCCTGAAACCCAAAGGCAATGAGGAGACAATACCAGTATCTTCTTTATGGGGATCAGTAGTCCCTCCCACCCCCCTGACTTCTGGTGGGGTGGGGAGGAAGTACATATCAAGTACTTGATCCAGTATCTCGTGAGAATGTGACCGGTTGTTATTATGAGTATCAGAGATGAGGAGAAATTGCCCTGGATGACACAGCTCATGCCTTGCCGCACTTAAACACCACTACAATCTGTTACTACTTCTGTGGAGGATGAGGTGAGACACCAGGGGACTTGGCTACAGGTTTAAGGTCTCACAGCTGTGTGTGTGCCATGAAAGACCAAGGCCACCCACTGTACTGCACTTCCTCCAGGTCCCCCCCCCCTTTCCAGTCCTTCCATGGATATAGTCACTGCTCCTGTAACTGTCTCTGGAGAGGATGGAGGGTGGTGACCACATGCAGTAGTGAGGCCCTGGAAAAAACCCATCTGTCGTGAGGGGGTCTCTCCACAACTCACTCAGGGCTTAGCTTTCTCTCAGGAGTTTGGCATGAGGAGGCCCCTGTAGCAGGAAATAGAGGCATGCAGAGCGAAGAGGGGTGGGGGCCATCCAAGACACACAGCCCTTAGGAGCAAGTTCTCACAGGAGGTGAAACAGTTTCTCCTCTGGAGTTTCATTTCCTCTCAAAGTTAGCAATTTCCCATGTAAAATTAGAACACCCTCAGTTAAAAAAGTGGAAATGATATGAAAGTTGAGGAGAGAAAGAGGAAAAAAGAAATCATCCAGGATATTCGCTCAGCTTTTTGCCTTCCTTCTTCTAGAGCTCCCAAGCACCTGAGTTTTGTTTCATTTTGCTTCACTGTAATCACAGCATTTGCACTGGATAGGGTTTCTAGGGTTTCTGAGGAGAAATTGATTGCAAATTAATTCTGCTGTAGCCATCCAAAGATCTGATGACTGGTGGCCATCATGTACATAGATGCTATTTCTCCTCTCCAAGGATGTTGTAGACTGTCCAAATTAGGCCTGGGAAGGGCTGCAGGAGCCACATTTCCTACTTTTGCCATTTGCTGACTGCAGTATTAGGTTGTTACCAACTCTTTTCATTTGTAGGTTTCAGGACCATCAGCATCTCCGGTTCTAAAGCACTTCCCTTTTAAGATGGTCGCTAAAGGATTGAGTTCCCAGATGCAAAATTCCAGGTCAAGGTTAGAGTCCTCATGCCTATTGCCAAGAAACTCACTACAGAGTTGAGCATACCTTGGACTTGACTGGAGCGCCCTGGAGAAGCTGGAAGTGAGGGGGAATTGCTGAATTGCAATGTTGAGATAAGATAAAGTCCTTATTCTAGATGAGGCAAAGCTTATTTTATAGGAGAAGCGGGGAATTTTACACTTCATGAATGTGAATGTCTTCCAAGACTGGGGGGTGGGGCTTGTGTTTGTGACGCCAGAGAGTGGCAGGACATGAACTCAGTCTCAAGGCTCTGAAAGGCCTTCCAAATTCTGACGTTTCCAGTTCATTTTTGTAGTGCTGCGCAGACAATCTCCCCAAATGGCTGGAACTCAAGGGCCAGGATGTGAAGAAGATACTCCCTGACCGTAATTAAGCTTCCAAGTAAGAAAGGAGAAGGGTAAGGAAAGACATTCCAGAAAGAACAGGAAACGTGGAACAGACCTCCACTCTTTCTCACCCTTATTAGGAAACATCCCGGAGAACGCGGCACCGTATTGCAAAGGGATGATTTTCTCCTAATTGAGAAAGTGTAACTTTAGGCACGAGACAGGCCCACCTACCTTTCAGACTTCTTGTGATCCCGCATTCACCTTTATCATGGCTCATAACGGGACTGTCTGCGCCTTCCTTCAAAGACGCCCATGCAAGACTGGATTTTATTCTGCTTCCACTAAGACGTTGCATTTGCGCTTGTATAGTAAGACGGCTTTATAGCACGGTTTGTTATTGCGTGGGATTAAATAAAGCCCAGTTAAATCATGGACCCTGAAACTGAACTACTGGGTTGGAAAAAGCCTTCACATACCCACTTGTCACCGTCCTAACAGCCCACGGCCAGCCAGCAGCAACAATCTTCCAGAGTCTTTTTCTTTTCTGACTTTTCCCACCCCCACCCAGTATAACAATACCGGGTTTTTGAAAGTATTTGTTCTGCTAATTTATTTTTAAACAAAAGAAGGAAAAAGTATAGGCCTCTCATAAAACAGTTAACAGGAAGCCTGAGGCATCTTTTAGTGCCATTTTTGGCTGATGCTGGGAATGGCTCCATCAATCACAGCTATTCATGTAGAGCTGGTTTTTATGTCAGTTAAACCATCTTCCATCAACTTGGTGATGCAGAGTCAGGGAACAAGATGAATAGTGAAACATCTTCTGTGGCGTGGAAAGAGCTTTGCTTTTAAATGCCCATGTTGACTTCTTCATACTTTCAGCTTCCTCTTGCTAGGCCAGTTCCTCTTTGACCATCACTCAAGAGTCGTTCTTTTAACCTTGTTGAGAGGGCAGTGTGTGTCTGTGTGAGTTTGTGTGTGTGTGTGTTTGAGGGGGTTGCTATTGGGTGCCAGTCTTTAAGTGCAAGCAATTGATCAGCTGGTGAGAAGTGTTCATCATATATCTGGGCTCCAGAGGGAGGGAAATAAATCCTAGGACCTTCCCCTCCCCTAAGTGGCTTCTGTAGACACAGAATTATGGAATGTTATCATTCCTGTCTGTCTGGAATGGTATTCTTTTGTGCCACTGAATTCTTGCATGAATGCATTATTAGTCCACGTAAGGAAAAATGCTGCAGCTTTTCTTGGAGGATGTATTTTGTATGTCTCAGTGTCAGTAAATAAATGTTTCTGCCCAAAAATTAATCTGTCTA
>PVHY01031468.1:0-12633 GCA_004024945.1 Uropsilus gracilis | reverse complement strand
AAAAAAAAAAAAGAAGAGGCTTGTCTAATGGCAGCGGCCCCACAGCAAAGCCCCAAGGGAGGAGACCTACCATCAGCTGATGGATGTCCCTTCGGAGATCTGCTCTTCCAAAACATACACGGAGTCATGACCCCAAAGCCAAAGACCTGAAGCATGACTGAAGGAGCAACAAAATGTGACACAAACTGCGGAGAAGAGATCCACCAAGACCAAAGGTGCTCCAAAAGCAGTACAGGAATGATAAACAGCACGTTCTACCAAGTCCGGGGAAATCGCACCCTCACCAAGGATGAGGAAATGGATCCAGAAAAAAAAAAGAAAAAAAAAAAAAAAAGACTAAAGGGCTAAACATGGACAAACAACAAAAAGAAAGGAGGCAAGGAGACCAGGGGAGATGTGGTGTGTGGGGCCGTATTTCCATGGAGATTAGCAGTTACACAATCATATATTGTAAAATAAGCAAAAATTTTAAAAAAATTAAAAAAAGAATATTTTGTCTCTAAAGATTTAAATTAAATGTTAAATTGAATTAGACCACAATTTAGGACAAAAAATACATGTTTTGGAACTAAATTATTTTACCTGAAATACTAATCAGTATTTTATTTCTTATAAATTAACTCATCAAAATCTTATATTTTTAGTTAATAAGATAGGATAATTAATACTGTGTTAATAAATTAACACCTAACTCTTGAAATATATTAACACATTTTTCATTTTTTAAATTTGTAATATTTCTATTGTGTTAGCTTTGGTTTGCAACACTGTGTGTGATGTAGGGACACAGGTTCACACATCTTGGTAGGTGTGCTGCCATATCCTGTCCACCACCAAAGCTCAAATAATTCCCTACCATCCTCTAATGGGCTCCTTTCCTTTTACATCCCCCCTCTGGTAACTTTAATTTTTTGGTCAGAGTTCTAGAGTTTGTTTTGGTTAAGATTTCTGTTCCTTTTTTTTTCCCTTTAACAAAAATTTGGAAGACACTGATTCATTAGGATATTTTATCTCTAAAGAGTTAAATGCTAAATTGAATTAGACCACAATTTAGAATTAAAAAAACATGTTTTTGAAAATGGGGAGAAGAACCAAAAAGACACTTCGCCAAAGAGGAGATACAGATGGCTAACAAGCATATGAAAAAATGCTCCACATCACTGATAATCAGGGAAATGCAAATTAAAACCATGCTGAGATACCATCTTACACCAGGAAGAATGGCCCACATAAATAAAACAGACAACAACAAATGTTGGCGTGGATGTGGAGAAAAAGGAACTCTCTTACACTCCTGTGGGAGTGCAAACTGGTCCAGCCACTATGAATGACTGTGTGGAGGACCCTCAAATAATTGAAAGTGGACTTACCATTTGACCCAGCAATCCCACTACTAGGAATCTACCCAGAGGACATGAAGACATTAATACAAAAGGACACATGTACTCGCATGTTCATTGCAGCCCTGTTTACAGTTGCAAAGAATTGGAAACAAACCAAATGCCCCCAAACAGATGATTGGCTAAAAAAAATGTGGTACATATACACGATGGAATACTACGCATCCATCAAGAAGGACAAACACACGTCATTTGCAGCAACGTGGATGGAACTAGAAAGACTCATATTAGCAGAAATAAGTCAAAAAGAAAAAGATAATTACAGGATGGTCTCACTTATATGATGGATATAGGGAAAAACAAACAAACAAATAAGAAAAAATGAAAACAACCAATGGGACTGAACCATGGCGTGAGAGAGGAGGACGGGGAAGAAGGTGGGGGAGGTGAAGAACACAAAAGATCAGGATAGTTAACAAATGTTAGTGAAGTGGGAAAGCTCCAGGGTTAAAAAACAAAAACAAACAAACAAAACAAAACAAAACAAAAAACCACACACACATTTACCAGATATCGGAAGATAACAAGGACCAAACAACCAACAACTGAACATCAACTTAACCAACCAACAATTTGCAGAAAAATGGGAGGAGTGACTGGAGGGGGGATACAGAGGGGGGAGAGGAGGGATCAAGTAATGTAGAATTGTGACAAATCAATAAAATGAATTAAGAAACAAAACAAAACAAAACATGTTTTTGAACTGACTTATTTTACCTAAAATGAAAATCTAATACCAAAATAGTAATCTCTAAGTATTTTATTTCTTCCTGTGTGCTAACTCATGTATCAACACTTGAGTGAAATAATCTGGTATTTGTCTTTCTCTTTCTGACTTAATTTGCTTAGCATAATCCCCTTAACCCCATTCCTGTCCATATTGTTACCAATGGTAATATTTTTTATTCATTAAGCCTAAATGTACTATAAATGCCATGGGTTCTCCAGGGATGTTGCCTTTCAAGCAGATTCTGGGATCCAATCTGTTTATTTTTAGAAAATTTGTAATAGCAACAATATCACCTTGGCAAAAGTTGAAACAGACACACAGAACTCATAACATCATTATGTTTTAACATCATAATGACATAAAAATTTGTTTAATTAACCAGAGTTAATCATACAACTCCAAAAGTAAGGGATGCTAAGTAAAATGGTCATTCTTTCTGTTTGACTGAGAGGAAGAAAATAAAATTTAGAGAATCAGAAAAAACTCAACAAAATTCTAGCAAATCAAATCCAGCAAAATATACAGAAATATATTCATCACACCAAGCAAGACTTATCCAAAAACAAAATACTATTTTACAATTAAAGTTAATTTTATCAACTTAACAAAGAATAAATAATATGAAAAGTTAATGGATGCAGAAAAAAATTGGCAAAGTTTAGGATGTGCTTATTATAAAATAAATCTACAAACTAGGACTATACAGATACTTTTACAACTGCTGAAAAAGAAATCAACAGAGAAAGCAAAATCAAAATTACATATAGTATCATACTTAATGTATAGTATCATACTTGTATTATTTCCCAATTGTTGGTAAAAGCAAAAAAAAAAAAAAAAACAAACCAACCCTCTGCTCTTTAATTTACATATTTTTGAAGGCCCGAGCTAGTGCAATAATGACAAAATAAAAAAATAAAACTATTTGCAAATGATACTAGAACATTCTAAAGTGTATATAATCAAGCTATGGAAATTAAAATCTGAGTTCACAATGTCACAAGACATAGGCAAATATTTAAATCACAACAGATCATAAATACATGAACAAAGAAATTATTAGATAAAAATCTGGCAAAATATGTTAAGTATTTACATGCTGAAAAATAAACCATAATTAAAAAAAAACAACAAAGAAACTGAGATACCGTGGTTACTGTAAAAATTCAAAATTGTTGAGATGTGAATTGTCTTTATAGATTCAACACACTACCAATCAAAATTCCAACCATATATGCTGTAGAAATTGATAAGTTGGTTCTAAATTACATTGGAAAGTCCCATAATCAGATTTTCAAAATGATGCTAAAAGATGCATCCTATCAAACTTTAAGATTTACTGTGAAGCTGATTTAAGATAATTTTATATTAGCATAAAATAGAATAATAGGTAAGTGGAATAGAATGGACTGGGGATCAGATTATAACCCCTAGGACAAATTAAACCCACAATCTATTTATGTTAATAGTGTTATTGCACCACAGACACCCTCATTTATTAATGTGCTATTTATGACTACTTTTAAACTACATTGGTTAGTTGAAGAATTAACACTGTAAGAGGGGGAACTGTGTTGCTAGGGCCGAAGGAATTGATGCCATTTTCCCATACCTGCTTCCATGACGACAATATCTCAGATAACTTGGAACTACAACACCCCAGCATGCCATGAACTGCAGTTCCTATATGGAGCAGCTGGGGAGGAAGACAGGGTAAGGTCACATAGATTGATGTGGAACTAGTCAGAAGAGAGACACAAGGGATAGCTTTGGCAGTTGGGCCCTTCAAGGACAATGCAGTTGTCATTTTGACTACATAGTGGTACAGTTTTGACTGCATATTATGAATTTCAGTTCTCTTCTATCTCAAATATTTGGAACCTGAAGAGCACTTTCTTATGTTTCCTGTCAGTATGCACTTCAGATTCTAGACCCTGCCTAACTGGCTGGGTGTTTACATATGAGGGGATGGATAATTTAAGAGTTTGATCAAGTTCCTGCTGCTTGAAATCCTTTCATTTCTCTGCCTAAAACCTCCAACACACCATTCAAAGTTCTTTAATCATACTACTTGTCTGCTTTCTTTGTCTTGAAGTTGGTGCATGGTTGAACTCTTAGAATTGATTTCTTAATAGTTTGGGGTCTCTGTGTCCTCTTGGCTTTGCCCAGCATTAGTGTGACTCACAAGTTCTAAAATGTTACTACATGTCCTTTTTATAAAATAATGCTAATTCCAGATAAAAAGTACTCCCAAATAAACTCACACATTTATGGTGAATAGTTTTAAAATATTTTCTATTGTTTATATATATATATATATTTACATCAGTGTATTCCCTGAGGTTCTCCCACTACCATGCCACCCATGAACCATCATCTTTATCGCTTGTGCTCATGCCTTCCCTGATTTCTCCCTCACTCCCTCCCTTGCTGTATGCCTCAGCTTTGTTGCCAGTTTGTTAGTCTTAACTTTTGTTCTATTTCCCCTATATCCCACATATAGGCGAGATCTGTTTTTTTCTCTTTTTCTTTTTTGTTTATTTCTCCTAGTATAATTCCCTCTAGCTCCATACGTATTGCTGCAAATGACATAAGTTGTCTTTTGATTGCTGAATAATATTCCATGTATAAATATACCACAACTTTTTGATCCATTCATCTATTCTGAGGCATTTGAATTGTCTCCAAATCCTGACTATTATAAAAATTGCTGCAATAATCATTAGTATACAGGTGTCTTTTTGAATTAGTGTTTTAGTATCTTTGTGTAGATTCCCAGAAGTGGGAATGCTGGGCCAAATGGTAATTCCATTTTCAGTAATCTGAGGGTCCATCACACAGTTTTCCATAGTGGTTGAACCAGTTCTCATTCCCACCAATAGTGTTTTCTCCACATCCTTAACAGCACTTTTTGTTACTATGTTTTGAATAGGTTTTTGATAAAGGTGAAAAGACTAAGTAGACTTCAAAAATGGTGCCTGAACAATTCACATGAAAATGTCTGGATGTACAGATATTAATTAAATGTATAGATTTTTTTCAACAGACATTTGAAGTGAGTCAGAACTAAATACAAAGAAAATTACTAATTTATTGAAATGTCTAAATTGTAGAAAATGACAGTATTAAATACAGGCAAGGATGTAGAGCATATATTTCTGATGGAAATACCAAATGTTATAGCAACTTTAGATAAGAGTTTGGTGGTTTCTCATAAGATAATCATGTGATAGCAGTTTTACTTGCAGCTATTATTTAATAATTAATATAATTTCTAGTATTGTAAGTTTTCTAGTGCAGAGAGCCAAAGCTCCGATGTCTTCCCCCAAGGGTGTTACAACTAACGTATAAAGGTAAATATGAACATAAATCACAACCCACTAGTAAATATAAAAATGAATGCAATAAGAGAAGTAAATTTTAAATGCTGCATAATTTGAAAGGGAGAAACAGAGATAAGAAAAAAGATATTTCTTGTGAAATATTGTAAGGAAGTGTCAAATGTTCTAGGAAATTTCAATAGTGGAGGAATAAGAATGATGTGACAAATAGCTTGAGTGATTCATGGTATTTTCCTGAACTGGCCTTTACAGAATTAATGTAGACAATTTAGGGAAAAAGGAGGACCAATTTGTGAATAATTAGCAATAGACAGGAATATACTGAATCATAAAAGTACAACAGGAAATATGTTGCATTATCGCTATGTTATCTAGTGGGTAGAAGCTATTTTACCCACATTTTTATTCTCATTGTTTGAAATAGAGATGCTGAAAAGAAATTCAGAGGATGTTCTGTCCCCCCTTCCTGCACCAGAAGTTCAGAGCGTCTGTTTCAAAATAGTTTCAAGGTCTTGTGTCGCTTAACACTGAGTTTTGGCTAATAATTTCTCACAAGCAATTCACTATTTCTTCCCACTGATCCAGGCAGCTTTCCCTACCTCTCTGTGCACACATCTTAGGGCCTAACTGCAAGGACTTTCTGATATTCTGGTCACCTGCCACACTGTCTCAGAGTAACTTCTCCAGTGAGTAGAAAATTGGAACCTAGATCATTCCCAAAAGTGTCCCTATCCCAAAATAAAGATTATTCTATTATTCACACTTGAGTGTGCATATGCTAGAGGCCTGTGTGGGGGAGGAGGCTGGATAACACTGGAGTAGGGTTATATATTGCATATTTTAAAAGATGTCATATGTGGGCTTTCATGATGAAGTAACTGTTAATTTTTCTATCAGAGGAGCACGTAATTTTTTTGGTATGATAATATATTATTTATTTGTTTCACTCCCCACGCACTCAAGAAAGGTATGAGTACTCAAGTAAATGATTTCATTTTTTTTGAACCTCATGAATAAAATAGAGTTCGATTAGATTGCAGTTATGTCTCTTCTCAGCAACAAAGTTACCAAGTCTGAATACTCTAGGACCTAGAGAATTTGTACAGAGAGCTCAGCAGGTCTCAGTTGATGGCAATCACCCAGTAGATGTTAGTACCCTTTCCTCAAGGTAGTTCCTCAAATTTCATTCTAGTTCCATAAATGCACAGTTCATCTAAGGGAACCATTGGAAGCTTGAAGAAAATATTAACTAGCATAACCAACTCCATACAAAGGAAAGAATTATGGCAATAGGGAAAGACGCTATACACAATCCCTTCAGTCTCCATATCATTTGGAAAGAAAAGGAATGGGATTAGTTGACCGTATATGTGTGGTTTTATTTCTGGGTATTCGGTTCTGATCCATTGGTCTGTTTGTCTGTTTTTGTACCAACTAATCTTTGACAAAGGGGCAAAAAACATACCTTGGAACAAGGAGAACCTCTTCAGTAAATGGTGCTGGGAAAACTGGATCAAAACTTGTAAAAAAAAATGGACCAGGATAACACCCTCACACCCTGTACAAAAATTAACTCAAAATGGATAAAGGACCTGGGAGTGAGACCTGCAACCATAAAATACATAGAAGAAAACCTGGGCAAAACCCTTCATGAATTTCACCTCAGAAATCCATTTGGGGAAACAGCTATGGCTGGTAAAAATGAAAGAAAACATAAACAGCTGGGACTATATTAAACCAAAAAGTTTCTGTTCAGCAAAAGAGACAATAAACAAAACAAAAAGAAACCCAACTGACTGGGAGAAAATTTTTGCCCTCCAGACAAGTGACAAGGGTCTGATAACAAAGATCCACAAAGAGCTCCTACAGCTCAACAACAACAGCAAAAAACCCAATCAAAAAATGGGGAGAAGAACTAAAAAGACACTTCACCAAAGAGGAGATACAGATGGCTAACAAGCATATGAAAAAATGCTCCACATCACTAATAATCAGGGAAATGCAAATTAAAACCATGCTGAGATACCATCTTACACCAGAAGAATGGCCCACATAAATAAAACAGACAACAACTAATGTTGGCGTGGATGTGGAGAAAAAGGAACTCTCTTACACTGCTGTGGAAGTGCAAACTGGTCCAGTCACTAAGGAAGACCGTGTGGAGAACCCTTAAACAATTGAAAGTGGACTTACCATTTGACCCAGAAATCCCACTACTAGGAATCTACCCAGAGGACATGAAAACATTAATTCAAAAGGACACCTGTATGCGTATCTTCATTGCAGCTTTGTTTACAATTGCCAAGATTTGGAAACAAACCAAATGCCCCAAAACAGATGATTGGCTTAAAAAAATGTGGTACATATACATGATGGAATACTACGCATCAATCAAGGAAGACAAACACACGTCATTTGCAGCAACGTGGATGGAACTACAAAGACTCATATTAGCAGAAATAAGTCAAAAAGAAAAAGAGAAGTACAGGATTGTCTCACTTATATGATGGATATAGGGAAAACAAACAAACAAGAAAGAATGAAAACAACCAATGGGATTGAACAATGGAGCAAGAGAGGAGAAAGGGGAAGAAGGTGGGGGATTTGAAAAGCACAAAAGATCAGGATGGTTAACAAATGTTAGTGAAGTGGGAAAGCCCTGGGGTACACAATAATGTAAAAATGTAATATAAATAAATAAATACATGCAAATTTTAAAAAATTAAATTAAATTTAAAAAAAAGGATAGGGTTATTAGGGAATGGAGAAGAAAAAGAGATCCATTTGCATAATGCCAGGCAGGCAGGCAAGTTTTTCCCCAGTGTTGAAATTGTACTGATTCCTTTTTTTCTTGATTTATTTATTTTTTTTATATATGTTTCACATCTTTGTATTCCCTGGGGACCACTCACCACCTTCCCTCCCTGACCACTCCCTCCCACCTCCACCCCTCTTCACACCCTCACATACTGATCCCTTTTATGGAATTTTTATGTACATGTCTATGGCCTAAATTGTCAACCAGAATAAATTTTATAATAATAATTTAAAAAAAGAAAGAAAAGAAATGGGAAAAATAAACCCAATAAGTTCATTGTACAAAAGTTTAGGAGAAAAATACAAGATCTGGAAAAGCAACCTCCCTCCCAATTCTCTATGGGTTGAAGAATACAGGAAGTTTTTGTATGTACTCCCCATCTTCAGGTCACCTGAACCCAGCAAGTTTCACTGCTGCCTATGTCCTATGTAGTCCTCCCTGTTGAGAAACCTAACTCAAGATTACATAAAAATGCCAGGTATTGTAAACTTGTCCTATTGTTTATGCACTTGATTAGCTACACACACTTCCATATTGAACACTGTTGTACTTTCAAGGAAATAGTCCAGCAAGGTCTAGATTGTTAGCAACACAATAACCTCTGTAAATAACATTACACCTAAACTTGTAGCTAGTTTATCAAGACATAAATGAAAACATCAGAACAAAATTATCTATTACATAGTCCCAAACTACCAGCTTTGAGTACAATAAGATTTAATCTAACTCTTGGAATAAAAATAGGATTTAAACAATCTTGAAAACTAAAGTAACTCTCTAAAAGTTCCCTTATTTACTGAAGGAAAAAAAAATCCAAGAAGAAATCAAGTTATTTCTGAAAATACAATGAAAATTATACTTAAAATAATTTCACTCCAAAATAGTTAAATCTTTGGGTCTGACAAATTGTTAGTATCACTTAAATAT
Organism: Uropsilus gracilis; assembly: GCA_004024945.1. NCBI lineage: Eukaryota > Metazoa > Chordata > Mammalia > Eulipotyphla > Talpidae > Uropsilus > Uropsilus gracilis. The sequence continues at coordinate 3,417 of PVHY01031468.1, read as the reverse complement.
GGGTTGTTATAAACTGACAGCGTTGTAAACATAGAATACTGGCAGAAGTTAGGAGACCAAAAGACAACTGATTTAGACTTTTAGTGGTGATTTACATATAAACATATGCTGATTTTCAATGATGAACACCTGAAATTTGTATAATGTTAAAGTGTAAAGTTACTTCAATTAAAAAAATAGAGTAAAGATGGGATATTTGACTCATTAAAAACTTCAGCCTCCCACAAACATAGGAATCTTGCTTTAATTTCCTGATGGATGATCATCCCACCACTGCCTGCACCAGACCGGGAATTTAGAGTACTCTGAATTGCTACGTGATAGCTCTTCTTAGTAACTCCTACATAGGGGATGATAAGGATAAAATCTTACCTTTGGTATTTGAAATGTAAAGTTCTTTTTCAGGACCCTTTAAAAAAAGGGGGAAGACAAATAATCCAGACTTTTAATGTCTTGTACAGATTAGACTTTTTACACACGTTAAATGAAAGAATCTGAATCAATAAAACACAGGGATTGCAGTAAAAAATAAGTGAGGACTTTAAACTCCAAAGGGGTACCTGTTTTTCACAAGTAATTTAAGGGAGGCATTGTGGCAAGATCAAATATCTTTAAGAGAGAAGATGTCTTAAACATAGGAAGGTATTTTTTGATCATGGTTGTTCTTCCTGAAGCTTCTGGACTGCCACATTTGTGGTAGCTGTCTTTTTTAAGACTTTCAGTTTCAAGGAAAAAATGACTTTGCACCAAGAATGCATTTTTTGTTTTCCTTTTCATTAGAAAAGTAATCCAAGGAGTACTAGGAAGAAAGGCAAACTTAGTATTTTTCAGTCAAGTTATTTTCAGAGCCTCTCAAGGAAATAAATGTTACTTTGTCCACCAAGAGAGAGGGCAGAAAAAGGAAAATGATTTGCCAGAGAGAGTTCTTTACAAGAGCTCAAGGCTGAGTTCTCTCATTAAGATTATGAATTCTGTGTTTTCACAGTGAATATGGGAGTTAAGTCAAGAAGAAAGGTGGTCATTTGCTTTATTTTGTTTTGACACGTATGATATCTCCTGGTTCTATCCCTTCTACAGTGAACCAGAGTCTGTTTCACACAGTGAGTATGAGCCAGCACGACATGGCCAAGAGTAGAGACAGTGTGTTCTGCCGGGCCCTCCAGACATTTGCCAGGAGAGACCTAATAGTGCTTAAGAACAGTACCCTGGCACAGTTCTTGTCTAAAGGTTGCATTCTAATCCAAAGTAAATATGACTTTTAAGTTATTATGGGAGTAAATATTCACCACTTTACATACATTTGCTATATTCCTGTGGCCTTTCTTTCCTCCCTAAAGAAAAAAAAAGTGGTAATAATTTCAGAGTTTTCTCACCAGTATTGTATTGCTCTGTTGCAGCCAAATTTTACGGTTACAGAAAGCATTAGCAAACCAGGCCAAAAACTACTCTGACTTAGATTTAATATGAAATTGTACATAGCATTTCCAACTATTTCCATCATTACAATAATTATTTGGCTTATTTCTGTTTTCATGCTAACTGTAAAAAGTTTCCATTTTTCAGAAAAGCAGTAGTGTTTCATAATAAACAAACAGCTCAGATCCAAATAAATCAATACATTCTTTCATAATACTGTTAATAACATGTTTTGAGACTCAAGGTTATATTGCTCTAGTCATTGAATTTGTTCTAGTGTTTAACACTAGACTATATATTAATAGCTAAAACTTTCTGTTTTCCCCTCTCATTCCTATTGAAGTGAAATCATCTTTTGTTCTTTGTCCATTTAGTGTATATTGTATATAAAAATATTATTTTATATCCAAAATATTACATCATATAACCCTATAACAAAATATTATGAACAAAATTGAATTAAAATGTTTTTGTTTGGAAGGATATTCAAAATAAGTTTGTGCCAGATATCCTTTTTAAAAATCTTCACTGTAGCATTATACTACATTTAAAATTAGATTATATTTTTTCCTGGGCTAGCATTGGTTTAAAACCATAAATATGATTTAGGAATATAGGCTCATCTCTTCAGATATGCCACTACCAATGCCACCACCAAAATAAAAATAATCCCTCACATAGCTCACTACCCCTTTTTCTCCTAACATTAGCCTCCCTTTTATTAACCTCACTTTCACAGAGTTGTAGGGTTTGTTTTGCTTTCTTTTTGTCCATTCCTTTGTTTTACTTTTTAGATTCCTTATATTTTCACCCATGAGTGAAATAATCTGGTGTTTGTCTTTCTTCTTCAGACTTACTTCTTTTAGAATAATTTCCTCAAAATCTGTCCATGAGGCTGAAAAAGCAAGCTTTCATCTTTTTTATACCTGAGTTGTTTCCATTGTGTACATATATTACATCTTTATTCACTCACCGGTGGTTGGGCACTAAGGTTGTTTCCATAGCTTCACTATTGCTCACCATTGCTCACTGTACTGTGGTGGACAAAGGACTGCATATACCCCTTTGAATTAGTATTTTTTATTTCTTTGCATTGACACTGGAAAAGGAATTTCTGGGTCACATGATCGAGCTACTTTTATTATTTTGAAAGACCTCCATATTGTTTTACAAAGGAATATATTAGTCTACATCCTTACCAAGAATGTGCAAGGTTTTTTTCCTACATTCACCAGAACTTCTTGTTTCTGGTCTTTTAAAATGGTCTATTCTCATCTAAGGTGCAGAATGGTATCTCATATCTCATAGTGATTTTGATTGACTATCCTTGATAATAAATGATGATGAACATTTTTTTATTACATGCTTGTTAGCCAATATGTCTTCTTTGGAGAGTGTCTAATTAGCTCTTTTGTTGATTTTTCAAAAATTGTGTGGTTTGATTCCTTTTTGTTGTGTTGTACTAGTTATTTACAGATCTTGGATATTAACTCCTTGTTGGATGTACCATGCACAAAAATCTCTTATTTAGTAGGATATCTTTTCAGCTTAATGTTTCTTTCACTGTAGACAAGCATTTTTAGTTTTATGAAGTTTCATTTATTTTTGCTTTTGTTTCCCTTGTTGTTGAAATCTGATTCTGGAAGACATGTAACTCCAATGATCTGTCTATATCTTCATTCATGTATTTTATGGCTTCAAGTCTTTAACCTATTTTGAGTTAATTTTTACATACGGTGTCAGATGTGGTCTAGTGTCATTCCTTTGCAGATAACTGTCCAGTTTTCTCAATGTTACTTATTGAAAAGTTTTTCATTTCTCTGTTGTATACTTCGGCTTCTTTGTCATAGATTCTGTTCATGTAAGTGTGGGTTTGTTTTTTTTTTAATTCATTTTATTGATCTGTCACAATTGTGCATTAATTGATCCCTCTTTTTCCCTCCATATCCCCCTCTGTATCCCCCTTCCTCCTCCCTCCATATCCCCCTCTGTATCCCCCCT
>PVHY01031467.1:0-12629 GCA_004024945.1 Uropsilus gracilis | reverse complement strand
AAATTAGCTGCTGCTGCTGCTAAAATTAGGCCTGTTCAGCTGGCAAGGTGATACCCTGAGCAACAGTTCCAACAAGAAAGGAAGTTCACATGTACCACTCCCTTTTACAGGCTGCCAAAATGGCCGCTGCTCTGCCTCCTTCTCAGAAGCCCCACCCACCCACACCCTCACCCCCAGGACATTAGACATTAAGAGCAAAGTTCAGATATGGCACTGTGTAGGTGTTGATCCCCTTACCTTGGACAGTGTTTAGATGTTAGGGGGTAGAGTCTGGCCCTTCATCCAGGTGAAAAAAGCATACCTGGAGGCAGCACCATCTACCCTGAAGGGCACAGGTACAGGGCTCAGCCACTCCAGGCTGCTTCAACCAAATAAGTGAATGCTGCCAGAATGAAAAGGGAGATAAATATGTCAAATTCCTAGAACCTGTTCTTGAGGAATATCTCAACAAGTATGGAAGATAAAAGTTATTCTTGTCTGAACTCATACTGTTTGTGGCAACATGGATGGAGCTGGAAGGGATTATGCTACGTGGAATAAGCCAGAAAGACTAAGATAGAATCAAAGTGATTTCACTTATATGTGGAATATAGAGAAACCAAACAGAAGGTCAAGAAAAGACAAAAATAGCTAGCTGACCATAATCTGAGGCAAATAGCAAGGGAGGGGAAAAGAGGTGTGTCTAAACAGGGGAAGAAAGAATACAAGGGAATATGGTGATGCTTCATAGGTGATATGGTGGCAGGAGAACTACATGGTCTATACCTGAGGGGAGAAACCAATTACTGTACACTAATGAACAGTGATGTAAGAAAATTAAGTTAAATTAAAAAACTCTCATCAATAAGCAAGTTCAGATCACTTATCTCTTTTGAAATTCTGAAGAGCTGATACAGAAAGGGGTTGCCTAAAAGTGACAGGCATCTGATTGTGAGGTTGAAGAAATCATCTAAACCAGCAAGGAATCATCTGATTTTTCTCAATTAATCAGGAAATGAAGTAAATTCAGTATTTTGTAGTAACGTCACCACAGAATCAATATAAAAAACAGGTGAAGTATTGGATCCTGGTGGACTTTAATGTGGAAATGAAAAATGTGGTGTTTTCTATGAAGAAAAAACCAAAATGAGAGCCGTACATGGTGGCTCGTGCCTGTAAGCTTCAGCCTATGAAGCAGCTGGGGCTAGGGATCGCAGTTCGAGTCCCGCTTAGAGCAACACAGCGAGACCTAGTCCTGGCATGGTGGCGCACGCCAGTAATCCCAGCTACCTGGGAAGCTGAGGCTGGAGATTGCTTGAGTCTGTGGTACCCCGGGCAACATGAGCCTGCGGTTTCAGCAGCAAAAAAACAGCGAGACCTAGTCTCAACACACACACACACACACACAACAAGAAATTACACTGACTTGAACTTTGTCATTTTCTCCATAGCTCCCAATTGGTTTAAAGTTTGTTTTTCCTACAAGGATGAATTTATTTTGTTTTGTTTTGTTAATAATTACAGCTATACCTCCTTTTATTTTCTTCATGGTAATATGCTCTGCAGATACTGTTCTTTTTACCAATTGAAGGTATATGGCACTCCTGCATCAAGCAACTCTTTGGCACCATCTTTTCCAACATCATGTGTTCACCTTGTGTCTGTGTCCGATTGTAGTAATTCTTTTTTTTTTCTTTTTTTTTGAGATTAGGTCTCGTTATTTTTGCCTGTGGAACCGCGGGCTCATGTTGCCCGGGGTACCACAGACTCAAGCAATCCCCAGCCTCAGCTTCCCAGGTAGCTGGGATTACCGGCACACACCACCACACCCAGCTATTTTTTGGGACTAGGTCTCACTGTGTTGCCCCGAGTGGGACTCGAACCGTGATCCCTAGCCCCAACCACTTCATAGACTGAAGCTTACAGGCATGAGCCACCGTGCCCAGCTCTGTAGTAATTCTTGCAGTTGCTCATATATTTTCATTATTATCCTATCTACTATGGTGATCTGCAACCTGTGATCATTAATATTACTATTGTATTTGTATTGGGGTGCATGAACCATGCCATTCATATAAGATGAATTTAATGGATAGTGGATGTGATGTCTGCTCCACCTATGACTGTTCCTATTCTCTAAGTATTCAAGTGGAAAGAAGAGTAGCAAGTCTATCCATTTAAATCTAAAGCTAAAAATGATTAGACTTAGTAAGGAGGGCATGTCAAAAGCTGACATATGGCCTCTTATGTCAAACAAACAGTTGGCCAAGTTGTGAATGCAAAGGAAGTGTTGTTGGAGGAATTCAAAGTGCCAAACCAGTAAACACCTGAATGATAAAAAAGTAAAACAATCCCATCTTAGACCTTCATAACTAAAAAGGAGATGTCAATGCCTGATTTTAAAGTTTCAAAGGATAAGATAGTTCTCTTGTTAGGGGCTAATGCAGTTGGTGACATTAAGTTTAAATCAGTGCTTGTTCACCATTCCAAAAATCCTAGCACCCTTAGCAATTATTAAGAAATTGCAAAAGCAGCCCAGTCTTTTTTTTTTTTTTTTGACACTAGGTCTCGCTGTTTTTGCTGGTGGAACCGCGGGCTCTCGTTGCCCGGGGTACCACAGACTCAAGCAATCCCCAGGCTCAGCTTCCCAGGTAGCTGGGATGATAGGCGCGTACCACCACGCCCAGCTATTTTTTGGAACTAGGTCTCACAAAGGGCCCCAGGCGGGACTTGAACTGCGATCCCTAGCCCCGGCCACTTCATAGGCTGAAGCTTACAAGCACGAGCCACCGTGCCCGGCCTTAGCAGCCCAGTCTTTAGCAAACCACTATCCTGATCAGTAACTAGTCATCAACGTTGAGGCAAGACCCTCCATTGCATAATGAAAAAGATTATAATTTGCTAAAGACTTTGATGATAGTTAGCTTGTTTTGGTGACTAAGTACTTTTAACTTAAAGTACAGACACTTAATAGACTATAGGATAGCATAAATATTGCTTATATATGCACAGGAAAACTAAAAATATTGTGTTACTTTATTGTGGTAGTCTTGAACTACACTCACAATCTCTCTGAGGTGTGCTTGTAGAAATATAAAACCTTTATGTTTTACCCTGATTAAATGAGTACTGTTGTATTTGATTAACCAACTCTCTACAGACTTCATGATCCTGAGACCTTTTTTGATATAGGAAATGATAGAAGAAATGAGTCATTTTCTTTCAGTGATTTTCCAGCATTAGTCTGATGATTGTAAGAATTTTTAAAAAAGATAATAGGCCAGGTCTGGTGGCATGTGCCTTTAGTCACAGCCTATGGAGCAAGGCTGGGACTAGGAATTGCTTGAGTCCATGGGTTCGAAACCCACCTGGGGCAACATAGTGAGACCTAGTCCCAAAATATAGCTGGGCGTGGTGGTGCACACCTGTAATCCCAGCTACCTGGAAAGCTGAGGCTGGGGATTGCTTGAGTCCATGGTACCCCAGGCAACGTGAGCCTGCAGTCTCCTGGCCAAAATAGTGAGAACTAGTCTCAAAAAATAAATACATAGATAAATAATAAAAAAGAAAATAGGTATTCAGATTCTTAAAAAGCCTGCATATTAGACTTTGGTTTTGGTTGTATGGACATTATCTTTAAACTTAGTCATTAGTGGTTTATTTGTGGAACATAATTATTCTGTATATTGAAAGTCCCATCCTGATTAGGTTACAGATGGAATGAAAAATGCTAATCAAATAACTAATAATGACTAATTATCATGAAATAGAAGGGTAACCTGAGTGTTTGTTGTATTTTTGACTCTAACATTCAGCCAGTAAATTTCTAAAAACAGGAAAAAGAGCCCATAAAACCTATAGGTCTTAGGTTTGGAATCTGGCATTCACTTAGAACAATCTTAAACTATTACACATTTCCAAGAGAGTAGATATTACAAGGGAAAAAAGAAAAGAGCATGGCAGTTGCTTGACATATTGGTAGGACTTTACCACACCAGTTGTGAGGGATTTTCCCAAACTGAGTGATATTCAAGTGTTATCAGAGCCACAAGCTATGTGTTCTCTAAAAGAGGATCTGTACCCAGTGTATAGTACCCAGTGTGGGAATTTTTTTTTTTTTTGAGACTAGGTTTCGCTATTTTTGCACATGGAACCGCAGGCTCTCGTTGCCCAGGGTACCACGGACTCAAGCATCCCCAGCCTTCCCAGGTAGCTGGGATTACAGGCGTGTGCAACCACGCCTAGCTATTTTTTGGAACTAGGTCTCGCTACGGGCCCCAGGCGGGACTCGAACTGCGATCCCTAGCCCCAGCTGCTTCATAGACTGAAGCTTACAGGCATGAGCCACCATACCTGGCCAGTGTGGGAATTCTTGTGGAAGTCTGGACAGACATGGTACCAAAACAAAGTGGAGTTTCATCACTGGATTACAGAGTAACACAGTAGTTAGCTTTTATCTCAGGAAACCATTTCTTTACTATAGATCTGGCTAAATTCCATTGTTGAAGGGCCATGAATTCCATGAGAAAAATTGTGCTGGGATTTGCTCAGGTAGATCTTCTGTGCAAAAGTAGAGAAGAAGCAGGAAGAGAAAAGCAGAGATAGCCATTTGATATTGGGTATTTAGTAAAGGGTTTTGATTACTTACATTTGCCTCATTCAGTGGCCTCTAAAAAGATGAAGAAGTCTGAAGAGCACGGTCCTCTCCTAAAATGGGATTTGCTTAGATCCTGGGCCTGGGGCCTCTCCAGGTCCATCCCAGTGTCTGTGTAGAATGGGTCATCACCTGCTATTCAGGAGGAAAGGCAGTAGTCCTCCCTCCATCTTTTGGATCTAACTAGAAAGTACCAAGAATCGTGAGATTCCATAAAGTGTGTAAGACACAAAAGGTCCACACTCCCCATAAGCCACTGCAATAGAGCTCTTTACTATTGTAATCAGTTCCTTGTAAGTACTTAATACCATATTATTTTTCTAAAATGTAAAGTCTATTACATCACTCCTTTCTTACAAGTCTTTAAGGTCTCTCTTTGCCTGTCCAAGTAAATACATTTGAGCCCAGCTACCACATAGCATCATGCTCTTATCACTGTAGTTTTACCACATTGCTGTTTAATATGTAGATTGTACTCTAGGGTGGACTACTAATGAGTCTCTAATTACCATTTCTCAAAATGCTATCAATTCCATCTTGCAAAATCTAACACACACATACATTCACAAATTTACATAGCATTTAATTGGCAAATAACAAGATGACATAATGTGACCAATGTGTATAGAATTGCTAACATGCAGACTGAGGGGCATCCAGAACCCCCAAACTTGCATGTTCTAAATGGGTTCTGCTGTCCACTGCATAAAAACAAAGCAAACTCTTAGTGTGAAAGAACCTTAATAGAAAACAGCTTTAATAGGATTAATGTGGCTAAAGAGAGAATAGTTTTTTTCCCAATGAATCACCCAGAGTTACCCATCCCTTTGTGGCTAAGTGCTCAGGCAAACAGTTGGCTCAAGGTTGGGCCACGGAAGCCTGAAAACTTGCCACAAGTCTAAGGCACCTTCTGGTAAGGGACCACACAAAGTACATTACTGACTTTACAGTAAAGGGGCAGAAGGGGACAGACAAGTCTGGGGTGAAAGGAGCAAATTCAGAGGCCTTGGAGTGTCTTCAGCAATTCTATTAACAGGCAATGACAGGAAGAGAAAAATAAAAAGAGGTAGGAGGGGAAGGTAAATCAGTTATCCATTATTAACAATCAAGGGTTAACAATTGACTGCAAATACTCTGGATCTATTCTTTTATGTATTTTAAATATCTAGTGCCCTGACACAGTCTTTCTCACTCCACACTTTTGCCTACACTGCAAATCTAGGAACTCCATTAAAATTTTATATTAAGAAAGAAGGGCCACTGCCTTTCCCTATGACTGGAGCTGTTATCCTGCAAAGAACATGGACAGGCTTAACAAAGAGAAGACATTGGATTGGGAGATACTAATTCCAGCACTGTGTTTACTATGCTTTGAATTTCTCTGAGACTCAGTTTCCTCATGTGCAAAATGAGATGACACCTGCTTCACAGATTGGTAAGGATTAAATGAGGAGCATACAGCCATATAGAAGGGAAAACTGACATACAAAATGAGCACTTTGCTGTTTTTGAATTTTAGAGGAAAAAATTTGTCAGGAATTGCTTTATAATATGAATACCACAGGCCAGGCATGGTGGCGCATGCCTGTAGGTGGCAGCCTAGGAAGCCACAGCCGAGGCCAGGGATCATGGTTTGAGTTCCGCTGGGGGCATGTAGCAAGACCAAGTCCCCAAAAAATAGCTGGGCATGGTGGTGTGTGCCTATAATCCCAGCTACCTGGGAAGCTGAGGCTGGGGATTGCTTGAGTCTGTGGTACCCTGGGCAACGTGAGCCTGTGGTTCCACGGGCAAAAATAGCGAGACCTAGTCTCAAAATAATAATAATAATAATAATAATAATAATAATAATATGAATACCACAATCATAAGTTAAGGTATTTTATTTTAAATACAGTAAGCTTTAAAAAAAGTTAAGTTTTTTACTAAAAACTTTAGTAGAAGTTTTTTTTAAAAAGTTTAGTAAGCTTATTTTGGGGCTATTTAAAGTGATCAGAAAATTAAATCAGCATTTATCTTCACACAATTGTTAAGTAGGCTAGGCATGGTGGCGCGTGCTTTTAATCACAGCCTATGAAGCGCGAGGCCGAGGCCGAGGCTAGGAATGGCTTGAGTCCATGGGTTCGAGACCCGCTTGGACCGCTCAGGGGTCTGAGATCCTCTTGGAGCAACATAGCGAGACCTAGTTTAAAAAAATATCTGGGCATGGTGGCGCATGCCTGTAATCCTAGCTACCTGAGAAGCTGAGGCTGGGGATTACTTGAGTCTGTGGTAGCCTGGGCAATGTGAGCCTGCAGTTCCTCGGGCAACAAAGCAAGACCTAGTCTCAAAAAAAAAAAAATCATTAAATAAAATTTTGTAATTCATCTGTTTTATAAGATTTCAGAACAGCATAAAGGTTTACATGTGTAAATAGGACCAGAACTTAATTTTTTTAGCAGTTTTACATCTCATAATTCATTTACAGCTAAGAGGTTATTAATTTCCATTCTTAAAGGAGAAATGTAAAAGAGATAATTTTTGATGTTACATGCCTTTCTTCTACAGTAATTACTTATCAAATTAAATTATTAAACAAACTCAACATACAACAGCAACAATGATTTATTACTGAGCATCAGTTACCTATAAGGCACTGTTAGTGTTTTATTCTTTTGAGAGCTAGAGCCTTGTGTTGTAGGTTGTGAGATACTTTTTCCATCTCTTGACTTTTCTGCAGAATCACTCTCTCCAAATGACTGAAAAGATGTGTAGTTTCTAAAATTCTTTTTTTATTTTCCAAGACTAGGTCTCACTATGTGGCCTGGGGTAGTCCCAATCCCACAGACTCATGCGATCTCCAGCCTCAGCCTCCCAGGTAGCTGGGATTACAGGTGCCCGCCACCGCACCTGGCTGCTTTTTCGAGAACCAGGTCTCACTTTGTTGCCCAGGGTAGTCTCGAACTCATGAACTCAAGTGGTCCCAGGCCTCTTGCCTCCCAGTGCTTGGATTACAGGCCCAGCAGTTCCTAAAATTCTTGAGAAAAAATTGGTAAGTTCATTTTAGCAATGGGGTGGAGGGACTCTAAGGAGTAATTTGAAAGACTGAAACAACAGGCGCACTAGTTGTGGCAGCTGTGGCAGGAAAGATCAGCATCGGTGATGCCACACTAGAATAAAAGATTACAGTCTTGCTGGGATTATCTCCTTTTTCCCACGCAAATGTTTGTGGAAGAAAGTCTGGAGCTGCTTCCAAGCATCCACTTGGGCCATGGCATGAGCCCTGGGCTCTCCTCCCCAGATGACAGGACGATCCACTAAGATGTGCAGGGAAGCCCCACACATGGGGAAGTAAGGAGGCTCAATATAGTGCCCTGTCTCTGGGTAACAGATGATCTGGGGTTTCTCCTTGCCACAGGCCTGTAAGCGTTTAGAGGCTTCATTGGCATAGTATTCACTATTCCAGTTGTGGTCATCCTGCCCTACAAGGAAAAGGAAGGCACTCTCAGCCCTTTCCACAGGAATGACACTCTTCTGGTCAGTCTCTTCCAAAGGGTTATTTAAGACATCCAAAATATCTGCAAAGCCATCTTTGGTTATCTTGATTCGATTTATATGGGTAGGTACAGGAGGCAGGGTTTCACCCTTATAGTGTAAGGTTCCCGCAACATTAACCACAGAGCCGTTGATTATGACACAAGCAGTGATGCCTTTCAGGAATGAGGCCATGGAGAGGCAGAGTTCACCCCCTTTGGAGATCCCAAGCAACCCAACTCCTGGACCTGTTACCTGAAAAATAGAGAGGAAAAGGGATGATGAGTCCGTGAACATGCAGGGTGATGAATGGTGCCAGAACTTGGTGGTCAGGTGGAATTGAGGCTAAATCTGGGTTCTTGCATTTACCAAGGTTTGCAACCTTGGGGTTTTACTTCCTATTCCTCTCTTCATCTCATTTCCACAATTCTTGGTGACTTCAACATCTAAGTGGATGAACTGTCAAATACTGTAGCCTCTCCATCCCCTAACTGATCCTGCCAACAAACTTTTACTCTACCTCTTCTCAACAACCCACTTCCATGTCATGGCCTAAACCTAACCCTCCTCAATAAGTACATCATCTCCAAAAATCTCAGCTTTAAGCACTCTACTCTCTTGACCATCTTAATACTTCCAGTTTAGCCATTTGGTGCCACACATGTCCATTTCTCTAAGATCTTGACTACCACATGTTTCACTGTTCATAGCTATCTCATGATCTCACTTCCCATATATCCAACTTCACTTTCAGTCCTTCATACTTCTGAAGAAAACTGATGTTATCAGGCAGAAACTCTCCCTCGTTTCCCTGTCAAATCCACATAAACTCAAGCTTTCTGCATTCCTCCTGTTTCCAAAGAAACATTAAAGGTCACTCCTCTGTGCTAGCTATCACATGCTCACTTGTTCTTTCTGTCTTTCCTCTTATCTTTCTTCCTACTGGCTCATTCCCATCGGTGTACTTAATGCTTCAGTTCCTCCCAAATTGTAGTAACAACCTTTCAACTTCACATCCACTCTGCCCTAGTTTTCTACTTTTTCATAGCACCATTTGTGAAAAGTTGTCTATAGTTGTTTTCTTTCACTTTTCCATTTTCTGTTTAATCCCTTCAGGATTAATTAAGGACCACTTTTGTCACCATTATCAAAATCTTGTATTACAAATGGCCATTTGATCAACTTCTCAATAGTAGTCTTTCTTTTTTTTTCCCTCTTTCCTGGTTTCTACAGTAGTGTCCTTGAACTGTCTTAACCATTTATACATACAAGTACAAGGAATTAGATAATAATGTTATTATCCCAATTTTCCATAGGAGGAAACAGATTTCAGGGTCAAAGAGCTAGAATTTAGCAAAATCAAAACTCAAATTGAATTTTCTTTTTCTTTATCTACATCTTATGCTGATTCCATTATTCTAAGAGCTCCAAAGCTCACATCCACTGTGAGCTCTGATTGAATTGTAAAATAAGAAAAGTAAAATGGCAACATTTATCTTCTGGACTTCAGATTCTGAGTCTAAAACCCTCAAAATGTTTCCTAGGGCAAGAGTGGTGGTGGTGGTGACATATTTCCTAGCACCTAGTTCTTTGGCTTCCAAGTTCTTCTTTAAAATTAATACTGTGTAGGTCAGGTGCGGTGGTGCATGCCTTTAATCCCAGCCTAGGAAGGGAGGCCAAGACTAGGAATCACTTGAGTCCTTGACCCACCCGGGGCAACATAGTGAGACCTAGTCTCAAAAAATCGCTGGGCATGGTGGTGTGCGCCTGTAATCTCAGCTACCTGGGAGGCTGAGGCTGGGGGTCACTTGAGTCTGTGGTACCCCAGGCAATGTGAGTCTGCTGTTCCCCAGGCAACATAGCGATACCTAGTCTCAAAGAAAAGATAAAATTTTTTTAAAAATTAATACTGTGCTCTCAGAGGAAGCAAGAGGAAGAGGGGGCTGTTAAAACAGAAACATTAAATTGGTGCCTTCTGTAGATAGTGATCCCATCCCCTTACCCTTTCCTTACTGTGTCAAATCCAGGATTCTCAAATGTGTTTAGGTTCACTGTAAAATACTGGAATTTTACTCCAGGAGCGGTGAGCATGCCTGTAATCTCAGCTATTTGGGAGATGGAGGCTAGGAATCACTTGAGTCCACAGGTTCAAGACTACCCCGGGCAACATAGCGGGACCCAGTCTCAAACAATAGCTGGGCGTGGTGGTGCACACCTGTAATCCCAGCTGCCTGGGAAGCTGAGGCTAGGGATCACTTGAGTCCGAGGGTTTGGGACAGCCCCGGGCAACATAGCGAGACCTAGTCTCAAAAAAAACAGAAACAAAAAACAAAACTTGGAATTTTAAATTCCATAATACCAACAAAGAACATCTTTAACTAGCAGGAAACATAGTAATATAAAATAGCATAGAAACTGTCTATGCCAAGTTCTGTGAAAATCAGAAGCATTTATGAAGAGCATGGTAGTAGACTTGACATGTAGACCATAAAACTTAGAGCAGTACTAACCTGAGGATAATTAAGCAGATAGTTCACAGCTTCTTCAAAGTACTCCAGGTGTAAGTTGCTCATATCTTTAGGGAGGTCTTCATAGCCATAATAAGCCAAAGCCATGACAGCAAAACCCTTCCCAGCCAGCAAACTAGCTCGATATTCTGAAAGGCCACCTCCAACTCCGAAAATATCCACAATTCCAGGAAAGGGCCCAGGTTCTTTGGAAGAAACAAAACACAAACCTACACTATTTCTGAAACTCTTTGCAGTGCTGTTAAAAGCTGTTGCCCACTTGTGATGTGAACAATATTCTCTAATGACAATAAGAAATGCTAAAAGACCTATTCTTCAAAGATCCAGATAGGGATAAGATAAATCCCACATTCCCCTCTAGATCCAGAACCTCTAAGCCTCCATAGGTTTTTACAAATGATTGTATTACTTTTGTGATTAAAAATAATTTATGGACAATGAAAACAACAACATCATTGTACTTTCATGTTCCATCCCACCTACATCTGACAATGCCAAATGTGAGTGTAGCTGAGTGACTGGAACCCTCATACTATGCTGGTGGAAATGCAAAAGTAATACAGCTACTTTGTAAAACAGTCAATTTCTTATAAACATATACTTACCATATGACCCAGCAAACTCACTCTTAGGTATTACCCCAGGGAAGTAAAAACTGAGTCCACATAAATACTTATGTTTGCTGAGATCTTACTTATATTCTTCAGACACCTGAAAACCAAATTCAATTGGTGTAAAAATAAAACTTGGTACAGCCATATACTGGGTTACCATTGAGGAAAAAGAAGAAACTACTGATATATGGAACAATGTGAAAGTATCTTGAATACATTATGCTAGGCTCAAAGGCTACATACTCTGTAAGTTTCTACTTATTATTTTCACTAGTTACATAACAAAAATTGTATTTAACATTCAAGATTTAAGTAGTAATAATAAAACAAATATTTTATACTCAATGCTTTTAGAAATAACTTAGTCCTAACCATCAAAACCCCATGAATACCTGTTTCCCTCCCCTCCCTTTCCACTATCCTGGATTTTACCATTCTCTTCATTTCATTACAGAATTACTGCATATATATGTGAAAGAATTACTACTTATGTGTGTACCTGAACTATAATTTTGCTTATCTTACTTATTTTTTAAATTTTATCTAAATAACATGATGTTGAAATGTTCTTCTCGACTTGTTTCGCTGAACACTTTTTTTGAAATTCATCTATGTTAATTTTTGTAGCTGCAGTTCAGTTACTTTTGTTGTAAAGAAAACTGTTTATTTAGGTCTATTGCTGATGAGTATCTGGCCTGTTTCAAATTGCTTTTGACCTTACAAACGATTGTGTACCTGTACTAAGAAAATGACATAGTCAACTTTATAAGATAAATCAGATTGGAATAACTATGAAAAGGAGTAACTATATTCCTTTAGCAGCGTATGAGTTCCTCCTCTTTCATGGATTTGTCAATAACTGATAATGTTAAACTTTTCAATTTTGGCAACTTTTGAGGCTAGGAAATGACTGAATAGTTTCACTTTGTGTTTTCCCAATTCCTAGTGAGGATAATCGCCTTTTTCACCCACGGGCTAGTTGCTTTTTAAATTTTTATTTTATTTAATTTTTTGCATATATATTTTGCAAGTTGCTCTCTAATATACTGGTAAAATTATCCCCAAATATCAAATTTTCAGTTGGTAGACAGAAGCGATCTATCTTCATTTTTTTTTTTTTTTTTTTTTTTTTTTTTTTTTTTTTTTTTTTTTTTTTTTTTTTTTTTTTTTTTTTTTTTTTTTTTTTTTTTTTTTTTTTTTTTTTTTTTTGAGACTAGGTCTTGCTATTTTTGCCCGTGGAACTGCAGGCTCTCGTTGCCCGGGGTACCACAGACTCAAGCAATCCCCAGCCTCAGCTTCCCAAGTAGCTGGGATTACAGGCGCGCACCACCACGCCCAGCTATT
>PVHY01031466.1:0-12633 GCA_004024945.1 Uropsilus gracilis | reverse complement strand
GTGACAGCTGCCAGACACCCAAGGGAGGCAGCGGGGAGGGGGGAAAGATGCCAGCTGTTGGGTCCCCAGGGGCCCCTACCTGTTCTCCGAGGGGAGCCTGGAGTAGCAGGAAGTGAAAGTGTTCCTCGCAGTGAGAGGAAGCAGTAGGGGAAGAGGCGGGGCTGGGGTATCTGAAATCTACCTTCCTCTCTTTTTCCAGGGGCTCAGGCCTTGGGTGACTGGGCTTTAGAGGAAGGGACCCCGGCAGACTTGGAATGCAGCACTGAGGGCCAGGAGGCTGCCGCAGCACTGGCGTCACCCAGCATCACCTCAGAAGCCATCACTGCGCTGCTCACAGCCGCCTGTAAGGGTTCTGGTTTCCTTGAGCTCTCCATCTAACCCCCTCCCTCCAGCGGCGTCTTGGCGGGTTCACAGAAAGGAGAGAGGCCAGACAGAGGATTGTTAGCTGCTGTTTGTTTTTATTCATTTCCAATAAGCAACATCATCTGCCCACCCCTGCTGGGAAGTGGGCCCCAAGACAGAGGGGCCCAGCACCCACACGGGGAACTGGAGGCAGACTTGGGGAGGCCTGTGGCTTCAGCTCCCCCACTGGGGGTGAGCTCTGTCTGGGAGGCCCTGCCCCTGCCCGGGGCGAGTTAGGGTCCACCCACTTGGCCAGGTCCTTGGGAGCAGTAGAGTTTGGAGGCCCCTCTGGCTCCTGGGAGCAGTTAGAAGTTAGGGGAGCTTGATCCGCATCCAGGGGAGTGGAGAAGGCTGCAGCTATTAGAGACGAGCTGCCTAAGTCAGGCCCAGAGATGTTAGAGGTTGACTGGGGCTGGGGGGCTGGCACCCCAGTTTGGGGAAGGAGTTGTTAAGAGTTTGGGGAAATGTTCTGCGCTTCTCAGATAAGAGTAGCAGGTTAGAGGGGGCCGGGCTGGCTGGCTCCACCATCCCAGGAGTGGGGTGTCCTGCCTGGGTGATGCAGTGGTCACTGGGGCTTCCCTGCCTCCGTGGTCCTGGTCTCCTCCTTGGCGGGAGGTGGAGACTTCTTGGGGGAAGTTTTAGAGGTGGGATTGGCACTCGCCGACCCTGACTGGGCATCTATGCTGGCGTGTTCCTTCCGGACAAGGTCTTCCAGCTCCTTCTGCCGGGGGCAGAAGGTCACAGAGGTCACATTGGACAGAAGAGGGTTGAGGGACCAGGCCCAGGGTGGGCTGGGGGGACCAAGCTCCTTACCTTCCATCCCAGGAGGTCAGCAAGGGCCAGGCAGCCCTGGTCGCAGTCACCCAGCCAGGCCACGTCCCTGCAGGCAGGTGAGAGTCAGAGTGCCAGACTCACCCCAAGCCCCCACCAGCTCCTCCTCCTTGTCACCCCCCCTCACCTCCCCCATCCCTTGTAGGCTCCTCTCCAAGCACAGGCTCAGGCCCCACCTGTAGGCCTTCTTGGAGTCGAAATCCATGCCTCCTCCGATGCCCATCATCATTCCCAGGAAAGGGTCAGTCTGCGGAAGAGGGTAGGGCTGGGGCTTGAGCTCAGGGTTCAGATCCTGGAGCTGGTGGCCTGAGTTTGCACCTAGTTTGTGGCTTTACTCAAGTGAATTGCCTCTCTGAATGAACCTTCCTTAGCTGAAGAGTGGGGTGACCATCGCACCCCCCTAGAGTCATGCAAGTGGTGGGCTCGTGCACAGAAGGGACTCAGAGTGGCATCTGGCACATGTGGAAAAACTACCTTCCTGGGGGGAGTCCTGCCTGGGGAGGGGCTCTGGGATAGCTGCTCCCCCACCTCTGACACTGCTGGGCCCCAGTCTGTCAGGTCCCTGCTCTCCAGCTTTAGGAAGCACCATCTTTCTGTCTGCTATAAGCTGCCTTGAGGTAGGCTTCTGTTGCTCCCTCAGGAGGGTGAGTACCCCAGGTCTGGAATCTTCGAGAAGGGGTAGCAAAGAACCCACCCTTTCCAGACTCCAGAAGCCCTGAGTCTGAGTGGAGGGGGCTAAAGAATGGGGATTCCCCAGAGACCTGTCTCTGGGTTCCCCTAGAAACCAGTGGGAAGGATGTGTGAGGTGTGAAATTATAAGTGGAGACCACTCACCTGGCCAGTCTTCTCCTTGTTGATAAGCAGACGCGGAGTAGAGAGGGGCGCCCTGGGGAATGGCAGCCGAGAATGAGACTCTGCTGGCTTCCCAGTTCCCAGCACCCCAATCCCGACCCCAAACCTACTTGCTGATAAGGGAGGCAAAGGGCTGCACCTGCAGGGAGGTGCCCATGATGATGAGGAGGTCCACCTTCTGGAAATCCTAAGAGGGAAGCGGCCAGTGAGGGCTGTGAACTTGTCTGGGGCTGGGCCACCCTGATCCAGCAGTCAGCAGCCTACCCCCAACCCCCTCCAGTTAGCTGGGAAAGCCATTTTCCATGGGGTCCCCGCCAGGGTGCAACAGGGACACTTACTGACTGCATGCAGGAGAAGAAACGCGCTGGGAGGTTCTCACCGAAGAATACAATGTCTGAGGTGAAGATGGACAGATGCCCAGACAGGACAGTGAGGTGGGGGGAGCATGTGGGATGGACATGGGGCAGGTAGCAGTGGAAGGCAGACCCGACTACCCAGGGGTGGGGCCAGGGGCTGCAGAACCCACTCTCCCTAAGACAGGTCCAGGCACTGCTCAGGAACGGGGTGGCTGAGAAGGGTGAGTGGGGAGCGTGGCCTCTTTGGGGTGGGGTTAGAAGCGGGGTCCCTGGCCCCAGGCTCACCAGGCTTCACCACACTCTGACATTTCTCACACTTGGGAGTCACCTCGGAGAAGATCTTCTCTGGGCGGAGGAAGAAAGGACAGACGGTGAGAGGATGTCCTGCTGGGCACCCCTTCCTTCACCGCTAACACAAACACACCTCAGGCACTGTCACCGCTGGACCTTTGTCCAGCTCTCAAGGGACCTCCCTTCTTAGTGAACAGCCCCCACCCCTCCACCCTGTGGGGCCCCAGGCAGTTCCTAGCACTGCACCTGTGGCTATTAGAGAATAAACTAGCAAAGGCACAACAACAACAAAAGAGCCGACAATGGTCCTCCTACTGGGGGAGCAACAACAACAAAAGAGCCTCCTACTGGGGGATCTGGGTCAGGAAAGAGGCTCTCTTTGTGAGCCTCTCTCCTGTGTCACCTTGGGTCAGAGAGGCCTGACAGGACCCTGGTGTGTGTGTGTGGGGGGGGTAGAGAAAGAGGGGAGATTATGCAGAGGACTGTGGGAAGAAGAAGCCACTGCTTCCCACTCTTGGCTTCTATGAAACCCCCCGGCTACCCTTAGGACAGCACGCTCCTTGGTGCTATTATCAAGGAAGGCCTGAAAGCTTTTCTGTCACTTGCAACCCACAGAATCCTGGCCTTCCTCATTCAACTATTCATCTGTCCCCTGAACAGATATTCACAGAGCACGGCTCTGGTGTCTGTGGCTCTGCAAAGTCTGCACTATTGTGTGGCGCATGTGGTGCTGTGGTGGGTGAGACAATGGGGTACTGTTCCCTGGGTGGATCCCCCAGCTGCGGGTGGTCAGGGTATTCAGGAACCCTCAGCCCAGGGTCTGTCCAGCAATGCCGCAGCTGCCCTTGTCTCCTGTGGACATCAGAGGCTTTGTGACACGGTTCCCATGAGAGGAAGAAGTGGCTTCTGACTTAGCACAAAGGGTGTCAGAGATCGGCTCCCACTGGCATTTAAGACGTGTGCACTGGCTAGACTGTTTCTTCCTCAACACTCTGTCCTTACATGAACAGGGATTGTGGCTTGTGCTCTGCTCTGTGCTTCTAGAGAAAGTGTCCAGCCTTCGCCCCTCACCCAGCTTGGGCCAGCTTCCCATGCTGGGCTCCGGGCTGCTGTCCAATAGGTGTACAGAGCTGCCGTGGCTTTTTTTAAACTTTATTTGTGTATTTTTTTGAGACCAGGTCTCGCTATTTTTGCCCATGGAACCACAGGCTCACGTTGCCTGAGCTACCACAGACTCAAGCAAGCCCCACCCTCAGCTTTCCAGTTAGCTGGGATTACAGGTGTACGCCACCACGCCCAGCTATTTTTTGGGACTAGGTCTCGCTGTGTTGTCCCGGGCGGGATTCGAACCACCATCCCCAGACCCCGCCGCAACTTCATAAGCTGTCACTTTCAGGCATGCACCACCGTGCCTGACTGCCGTGGCTTTTTAAATGAACGGAAATTAAAGAAAACTGGCGCCTCAGTTCCCAGGCCACACCAGCCACATTTTAGGCCACCGGCAGCAGATGGTGGCCATCTTGGACAGTGCAGGTATATCTCCTGCCTCTCAAAAAGTTCTATGGGATGTCAGGCTCTGAGGAATGTGGCTGTGTTTGGTTTGATGAGCTCCTCATGTCACATGGGGTCAAAGCAATAGAAGGAAAACAAGCTAGGAACCTGTGGCCAGACCTGCCCCTGTCAGTGAATACCCACCGCAGAGCGTGACTGTCAGAGCGTGGCCTCCGTCACGCTCCTCCCTACCATCACCTGACTGAGAGGTGGTGCTGGGGGGCACAAACGCCCACTGCTACCTCCACTCTGGGGGCTGCCCTTCTCTGCTACACGAAGCCACAGGGCTGAAGGGCCCAGGTGTGTGGAGACCGCTCTGGCACTGTGGGACCCAGTGAGCTGCAGGCCTGTCTGCAGGTAGCCAGTGGCCCCTCACCTTTCATCCAGCTGAGCGGGTACTCCTGACGACAGAGGGGGCTCACACAGTGGGATGTGTAGAAGGTGCCGTGGGCTTCTACCAGGTCCTCGGGCTCCAGCCCCGCCACGCGCTCCAGGGTGTCTATGTTCTGCAGGAGGATGGCAGGAGCAGTGTCAGGGCTAGGCCCCTCCCTGCAGAAAGCAACTCAGCAGGAGCAAGCAGGACAGCGAAGGGATGGGGGCAGAGCAGCCCAGGACAGGGTGTGTCTGTAGCACTGTTCATTCCCACGATGTGGTGCCATTGACAGGGTCAAGGTCACGGCCGCTAAAAGGCGGCCTGAACCCCCATGCTGAAGGTGCAGGCCCTGCCACCGCCAGCCCAGGTAGCATCTGTCTGCATATGCAGGATGCTTTGCTTCTATTTTCCAGAATACTTGTTTTGTGAGAACCAGATACTCTCGTGCCATGCGGCAGGTCTCCCCTGGAAATGGGGCCCCCTCAGGTGTGGCCTCCTGGGACAGTGCCCCAGCCACACACCACATCCACACTGGAGCAGATTGGCACGCACCGGAGGATGCCCTGGGCTGCGATGGCGCCTTTCTCCTGTGCAGCAGTCGGGGCTCCCTGCAGCCCAGTCCATCAGCCATGCTGACTCACGTCCTTTGAAGGCGCTTATTGAACAGGCCAGAACCCTCCCCCCTCCACAGGGACACTTGTGGCCTCTCATTCTCTTAAAACACACGGCCCGTCTGGGTGGCTTTTGTCTGCCATGTGGAGGGCGGGGGGCCGGTGCTGACGGGGGCCCTGGCAGCTGTCATGCAGACATGCTGGTCACGTGAGGCCCACAGCTGAACCAACAAGGCTTCCCAGAGACCCCGCAGACAACAGAAAGGGTTTCCTTTCAAGGGCAGATGGCTCCGATGCCCTTGCTGCTCCCTGCCAGTCTTCAGCTTGTCACCTCAACGTGCAGACAAGAGGCGACGTTCTGACGATGAGCTCGCCCCTCCCCCGCCCGGCCTGTTCCTCTTGCCTTTGTCCCTGGTCCCAGTCCCCAGCCTCTGAGGAAGCAGAGTGGCGGGCAGCTCACTCAGGGCATGTAAGAGGGGCGCCAGGTGCCAAGCTGCACCTCTCTGCACACAGAGGAACGAGGCCACCCTACAGGGACTGATGTGAAATGATCTCTCCGCGACAGAAGCACAAACCAGTGTGTCCAGTCCAGGGCAGGGAGAATACACACATGGGCGCGTCTGCCCGCCCAAGGACAGAACACCCCAAGGGAGGCACAGAGCAGGCGGTGGCCCCTGGGAGGGAGTGGGGGCTGGGGAAAACTCAGGCCAAGGAAGTTGTGCTCTAAGGACCAGGACGAGACACAGCCACTAACATCCAGCAGGCTTCCTGCAGGAAATGGCCTGGGGTGGAGGTGGCCCTGGGCTAAGGTGGGGCCACCAGGGTGCCACCAGCGCACCCCACTTTTCAGCAAGAGCCTGAACTCTGGATTTCCATCTGAGATCTCTTGATTTTTAAACCTTGGCTCATGTTTTGTTCATGAACCTCATGTCACTCCCCCTGATCACTGGGGGAGGGGAGCAGTTTTTATGATGCTGGGAGCTGCTGTGGGGGTGTGGAAAGGGAAAGAGAGAGCCAGGGACAGAGGGGCGAGCGCGGGTGCACACCGGAGAGACTGTCGGTCCTTTGCTGTGGCAGTCACCCCGACTTCAGTGAACGAGAGGGCTGTTTGTGTGTTTGAATGGATGCTTGTGTCTTCAGATAAAAATAGCTTCAAAAGGGCTGCAGGATCACCCTTCAGAATGAAGTGAACAACGTGTTCCAGAAAACTGGGTCAGTGACTCAAAACGTGACCAAGGTTGAAGAGGAGGTGGCAAGTTTGAATAAAATGGTATCAAGAAATGTGAGCGGGAAACTTTTCCACCTTCCTCTGTTTTGTGTAATGTGCTGTTCGGAATACGCAGGCACAGGTCAGCCCCCTCAAGAAGGTATTTCGGGGGAGTAAGCCTGACCCCAGAAAGTACTGCTGGCTTCCAGGAAAACCATGGGGTGAGCTGCCTCTGTGGTTGGGGATGGAGCTGGGCAGTGAGCAGGAGGGGCCCTGGTCCTCCTGGGTCTGGCTTCTCCTGCAGGAACCCCACGATCTGACCCTTTCTGGAGAACTTAGACTGCTTCCATAGCTCCTCTAGTTCAACTCGAGACCCCTGCATCCCACTGCCTGCGTCTCCCTGTGGGCGCTGAGAGCAGCTTGGCCTCAGCAGGCGCCTGCCTACTCCTGCTCCCAATCACATATCCTATCATCTTCGGGAAAACCTCCCGGTTCAGGCTGAGACCTGCCAGGAGCCCTGCCTCCGCACTCTCTCCGCAGCCATCTCTCCTCCACCCATCAGCAGCCCTGCTGGTTCCACCTTCAAAAGTTTCCAAACCTGCTCCCTTTGCCACCTCTGTGGCCCAGCCTCTCTCCTCTCTGGCATCAGCCATCACAGCAACCTCCTCCCTGGTCTGTTTCCCTCTCCTCAGCCCCTCCACAGTCTGACCCCCCCACAGGCAGCCAGATGGACTCTGGCAATGCCTAGGTCAGGTTGTGTCTCTGCCATCCTGGGGCTTCATTTCACTCAGGGTAAAAGACATCCCTGTGACCCCAATACACCATGTGACCCACCCCTGTCACCTCCCTGACCCTGTCCCCCTGACCCAACCTCAGTTCTTCTACTCAGATCCAATCTCAGGGACTTCTGATTGCACCAAAAACAGCTCACCTCAGGACCTTTGCACTGGCTGTTCCTCTGGCCTGAAATGTACTCTCTCCTCAGACAGTCCCATGGCTCTCTCCCTCCTCCCCTCCTCTCCTACAGTCCTTGTTTAATTGTCCCCTTCTCAGTGGCCTTCTCTAACACTTTGTAACAGTACACCCTGGACCCCCCCAACAGGCCTGCCTCTCTCTCTCTCTTTCTCTCTCTCTCTCTCTCACTCACACACACACACACACGTGCACACGCACACAGTGCTTTCCTTTTGGATTCACCATGCCCCCTAGCCTCTCACCATCTGCTACTTGGCCATCTTGTCCATTGTCTCTCTTCCCACATCAGGAGACCAGCTTGGGGCAGTGAGGAGGGGGAGTGGGGGTGGGGGTGGGCCGGCAGGGGTGTCTGCTCTGTTCCTGCCAGCAGGGCCAGGCGCCGGGTTGGCAGTAGTTTAACGCTGTGACAGAAGCTGACAGGGATGGCAGCAGGCCCATGATGAGGATTTCATAAAATCATGCAGAAAGCACTTGGCTTCAGGGGAACTAGTTGTATCATGTCTGAGACATATCCCATGGATAAAAATGACTCTCTGGGAAGAAAGTCCAGGGTCACCCTAAGCAAGGGCTACTCCTAGGAAGGGGGCATGGGTGCCCTTCTCCAGCACCACCAGCACCACCAGTCCCAAGCCTGGATGGAAATCCAGATCTAAAGAGGACTCCCCCGCCCCCTGGTGGCATCTCCTGAGGCTACAGGCCTCAAACTGCCAGGTGCAGTTTTTTGGGGGAGGAGAGGGATGGAGAACTAGGTCTCGCTATGTTGCTGGTGGTAGTCCTGATCCCACAGCCTCAAGTGATCCCCAGCCTCACCAGCCTCCCAGGTAGCTGGGATTAATAGCGCCCGCCACTGTGCCCGGTTGCTTTTTTTTTGAGACTAGGTCTTGCTATTTTTTGCCCGTGAAACCGCAGGCTCTCGTTGCCCAGGGTACCACAGACTCAAGCAATCCCCAGTCTCCGCTTCCCAGGTAGCTGGGATTACAGACACGCACCACCACGCCCAGCTATTTTTTTTGGAACTAGGTCTCGCTGCGGGCCCCAGGCGGGACTCGAACCGCAATCCCTAGCCCCGGCCGCTTCATAGGCTGAAGCTTACAAGCACGGGCCACCGTGCCCGGCCTCCGGTTGCTTTTTTGAGACCAGCTCTCACTACGTTGCCCGGGGTAGTCTTGAACCCACGGACTCAAGTGATTCCAGGCCTCTTGCCTCCCAGCGCTTGGGCTACAGGTGCGCGCCACCACGCCCGGCTCTGTTTTATACTTTGGGGTTCTGGGGTTTGATGGATATTGCTGCTATAGCACATCATGCAATTTCAAAATGTTGTCATGAAGCAAAGGTAGATAGGGCGAAGGAAATGGAGAATGGGGAATGGCTGAGAAATGCCATCCAGTCTCAGGCCAAATGAAGATGCTCCTGAAAGCCAGTACGTGGAACTGAGGTCCAGCTAACAGCACTGCGCAGTGCACTTAGACATCTGTTAGTGTTCGTATCAAAATTAAGTTTAAAAAATAACTCAAAGGTCGAGGCACAAACTGTTCGGTCTACGAGCCCCCACAAATCGGCCTACCTGTCCAGAAGCCATGCTTGCCCACATCCCAGGGCAAGGCCCTCAGCCGAGTGCCTGACACGTGTGATATTGTGCCTACCATACATGCCAAATTATAAAATTTGCACAAATTAGAAAAAGGCGTTTCTTCCTTAACACCCTGACCCCAGTCAGGGAACTATCCTAATGGCGGACTTTGTTAGATGGCGTCCCCTTGTTGTCACCCACTGAAAAACGCTTAACAGATAGTAAATGTAGGGTGCACATGGTGTCCCCTGGGCACATACTTGAGGGGTGTCCACTGCTCCCTCACCACAGACTTGAGAGGGTGCAGGGGAAACTGAGGCTGGGTGAAACAAGTGGCTCGCTGCTGGTCCCATGACAGAGAAGCAGGTCCCCCTACCTGTGTGTAGCAGCGCAGGAGCAGCCCCTTCTCCTTCAGCAGGCGGATGAAGTAGTGGCAGACCGTCGGCTGGAGGGGAGTGAGGGCAGTGGAGACAAGGGGACAGAGGGACAGAGGATATTAGCGTTGTACTGGCCCAGGCCTGACTGACCTCCTGGAACCATCATGTCCACTGTGGATAGCAGAGACCACAGCGGCCCCTCTGTGTGGTGGGGACTGGAGGTCCAGGGAGGTCAGTGGTCCCGTGAACCCCTCTGAGGGTAAGCTGCAGAGCTGGGGTTCGCACAAAAGCTGCCTGTTATGCTTGTGCAAGTAGTAATTCACTCCAACTGCACAACAGCCCTTGTCCTAGTCTAGCTCCAGTTCCATGAACAGCTTGGAAAATAGAGCCAAAGTCATGGGGGTGAGGATGCATGAGGGGAGGAAGAACTGGGTCCAGACTGAGCCCTGGACTTGAAGCCCAGGAGGGGGTTTCCATGACCGCCCCATGTTTCTGCACACAACAGGAAAAGGCTCACCTTGAACTGCCCAGGATAGAGCTCCTTGGCGAGGGCAAAGAAGGGTTCTGGATGTTTCTGTGGGAGAGAGTCAGAGGGCGGGGGGGGACAGGTGAGCTGAGAGCTATGACCAGGGGGCCCCAGACCCTCCCCTCTTTGGATAGGTGTTCATCCCTGGCCCAGCACCACATACCTTGAAGTAGCCGATCTCGAAGATGGCCTCCGGGTAGGGGAGATGGTACTTCTCCAGGTTAGCGTAGAGGCCCGTGGTTGGGGAGCGGAAATCAGGGATGCCCGCGGCTGGGGGAGGATGGCCGGAGCCCTTGATCAGGGACCACATTCACCCTCCCAGGAGAGGGCCCACATAGGGCTCCTCCCTGTCCCCTGGAGTGGCTCCCCCGTGGAGGGGTGGGAGTGAGGCACTTACATGTGGAGATTCCAGCTCCTACCAGACAGATGACCCTGCGACCTGGAGGTGAGGAGGTCATGGGTCACATGATGGGTTTGCTCAGGCTCTCTGTGCATACCCCCAGCCCCAGACACTCTCTCTAGACTTGAGGCAAGATGCCTGACAGGAAGGGGATGGAGTCAATATGCCCATTTTACAGATAAGGAAACCAGGGCTCAGACGGGGGGGAAGGAACACACAGTTGAGGGGCACACAAGCCAGCTTGGGGGCGCAGCAGCTACTGGTTTGAAATGATACCAATTTATCCCTGAGAAAATGAACCTTAGAGAAAGTTTTCTCAGCCGGGCATGGTAGCTCGTGCCTGTAAGCTACAGCCTATGAAGCGGCTGGGGCTAGGATCGTGGTTTGAGTCCTGCTCAGGGCAACACAGCAAGACCTAATTCCAAAAATTAGCTGAGCGTGGTGGTGCGTGCCTGTAATCCCAGCTACCTGGGAAGCTGAGGCTGGGGAATGCTTGAGTCTGTGGTACCCCGGGCAACGTGAGCCTGCGGTTCACAGGCAAAAATAGTGAGACCTAGTCTCAAAAAAAAAAAGAGAAAGTTTTCTCTCCTAATTAGATATAGACCTAAATGCAAGAGATCTCAGTGAGAAGGGTGGGGTTGGGGGTTCCCCCAGAAGAGCAGCAGGATATTATGGCCACTGCTGGTAGCGCCTTGTCTTCTGGACACTGTCTCGATGCTTTCTGTTGTAGCACCACACACACTCCTTCCTCCATGATCAAGTATACACCAGCCACTAGAAAACTGACAAATTTCAGGTAAAGACCCCAAATTTGCTGCTTTCAGCCTACACTCAACCAACAGCAAGGTTTCTGATCCGCTCACCAGTCAGGGAGCCAGTTGAGGTCGCCAACCTGGAACTTCAGTTGCCTGCGCTGGGAATGGGTCTTACTCTGCAGTGGCCTGGCAAGGCACTGAGAGAATGAATGGACTCACGCAGAGCTCCAGATGGAGTCCTACACCCAGTAGCACCAGCCATCACTATTCATCTTTGGGTCAACTGCACTAAACTTCTTGGGACCCCTGATTCATCTACTGATGACACTTTGTTCCCTCCATGGCTATAGCTTCCATGGAAGAAGATGGCAGAAGACAAACATATATATATATATAAAAAAGATGGGACGATATAGTTGGGTCAAATCATTCTCCATGTCCCCCAGGCCCTGCAGAAACAGCTGAGGCTCCCTCCACTGCTGGTGGGCAGCCCTCCCCCACAGTGCCGTGGCACCCGCCTGTCAGATGATGGACAGACACAAGTGGGAACCGAGTGCCTCTGGGGTGTCCTTCCCAAGGGAAGACAGCAAGAAGGCTAAGGCCCGCCCTCAGCTGCATCTCAGAGACGCCATCTAACCATGTCCGCCTGAGCTCTGCAGGGGCCATGCGGGAGGGGACATGTGCTCAGACTCAGGGGGTCTGGGTGGAGTGGTGACTCTGCCTCTGGTCACCTGTGTGATCCTGCATCCAGTCGTCACCTGCCTGAGCTCTGCAGGGGCCATGCGGGAGGGGACATGTGCTCAGACTCAGGGGGTCTGGGTGGAGTGGTGACTCTGCCTCTGGTCACCTGTGTGATCCTGCATCCAGTCATCACCTCTCTGAGCCTCAGTTTCCTCCTCTGTCCAGGGTATTCCTGCAATATTCTCATGGGCGTCCCAGGAAAGTCACAGAGAAGACACCTGGAGTGTCTCGTCTGGTGCCTGGCAACTGAGGCTGACAGACTGCGATCATTTATCATCCCCCTCAGAGGCATGGAACCCAGAGCCTCGGTGCAGGAAGAACACAAGCTTGGCAGTCACTGCCTGAGTTCCCTGTGGGGGTAATCAGGGCTGCAGACGGCAGCCTGGCTGCCCAGGAGAGTGGGGCCTGAGGCAGGGGCCTGGCTGACCCAGGAGGGAGATGGGAAACTGGAGAAGTCATCTTCAACAAAAGACTGCTCAGGACCCTCAAAGAGCCAATTGTTCTCGTCTGCTGAGGGCCTGCTTTCTCAGACGTGGTGACCTCAGCTCTCCTCAAGAAATATTAATTACATGGTGACCCAGCCAAGAGGCACCCGCCTGTGGGCACCACACCTGAAACAAGCCTCCTGTAATCAGTCTCAGGAGGCCGGGCACGGTGGCTCGTGCTTGTAAGCTTCAGCCTATGAAGCGGCCGAGGCTAGGGATCATGGTTTGAGTCCCGCCTGGGGCCCGTAGCGAGACCTAGTTCCAAAAAAAATAGCTGGGCGTGGTGGTGCGCGCCTGTAATCCCAGCTACCTGGGAAGCTGAGGCTGGGG
>PVHY01031465.1:0-12635 GCA_004024945.1 Uropsilus gracilis | reverse complement strand
TATATATATATATATAAACTATTTGATTATAAAAAATTTAAAAAAAATAAAATAAAATAAAATAATAATAATAAATAAATAAATCCAACAAGGAAGACCAGGATGGTGTCATCAATTCTTCTCCAAAAGGCACTGTTCTGGCATTCTTTCAACTGCAACTCCAAAGTGGCCCAGCATCAGCAAAACTCACTCAATACAGCAACATAGTAAGTGCTTCAGACATCTCACGTTGAAAATGGCAACACAGCAAACACTCTTCAGTTTTCCAGAAGACTTCCAAGCTCTGTAGTTTCAAATTAAACCAAGTTTTCAAGTACCACTGTTGAGTACAGAGTAGTGCTTAAAGAAATATGTAACTGCCCCAAACCAAGATAGTTATCTGAGGTCTTATGTCGAGTAAAGAGTATTGCTTAAAAAATATGTAACTTCCCCAAGCTTAAAGAAATATGTAACTGCCCCAAACCAAATGGTTATCTAAGTTTTGTCACAAGGTCTTTCCGCATGCTGGAATCATTGGAGAAGTAACTATGTCAAAAAACATCTGTGTGAAAAGGTACCCAGCACTGTCAAAAATGTATATAACCCTCTTGCTATCTAGAGACGGGGTCCTTCCCTCCAAGAGATTACTGTTGTGTCAGTGAATCTTGGGGTCAGACCTCAGCTCGAGCTGACAATTAAAAGGCTTTTTGCTCTTGCATCTCCTGTGGTCTTGTGCCTTGTGTGAGCCTAAGAGGATTCCAACCATAACACCATGTTTTCAAGACAACTCACATAGCTCACAAGTTTTTCCAAAATGCTTCCCTGGGATCCTCACTGGCCCAGGCTGGGACTGGAATTTCACAGCTTGGCTTCCTTCCCTGCCTTGCTGCCTCACATGGCAGCAGCAGCTCTGAGGTCTCCAGTTTCCCTTGCTCCTTACTTCTCTATTCTCCTCTCTGTCTTCTGTCCTCTTCTGTTCTCTTCTCTTTGGTCCTCTACTGTTCTCGGTTCTCTTCTCTACTGTCCTGTTCTCGTTCCATGTCTTTTATTATCTGTCTCCACCCTGATCCTTTAATCCTCTTTTCTCTTGAGAAGGCTTAACTTCCCTTCTCCACATCTCCACCCACCAATGCTAACAATAACTATTTTAATACATCAACACCAATACTGGGGATCACAGTCCCATAACATGCTAGTAGTTGTTTTGTGAATTTTAGTGTTCCCTCAGTAGGTGCATATATGTTGAATATTGTTATGTCTTTTTGGTGGATTGACCCCTTAGTGGTTTTCTTTATCTTTTGTCACTTTTTTTAGTTTTAAGTCTGCTCTGTCTGATATAAGAATGGCAACCCCTGCTTTTGTTGTGGGTGCCATTTGTATATAATGTAGTTTTCCTACCCTGTACCTTCAGTCTATGCTTATCCTTAGAGATCAGATGTATTTCTTGGAGGCAGCAGAATGTTGGGTTCTGTTTTCTGATCCAGTCTGCAACTCTAGGTCATCTTTTGATTGCTGAGCTTAGACCATTGACATTTAGAGTGATTATTGATGTTTGAGATTCTAATGTTGGTTTTCTGGTGGTTATTTTGGGATCTTGATTTGGTTCCTTGTTTTGTTTGTTCTGTTCTTATCTTGAGGCCTCATGCAAAATTTCTTGGAGTGGGGGTTTAGTGGTATCAAATTTATGGAGACTTTGCTTATCAGAAAAAGTTCTAACTTTTCCTTCATAGAGGAAGGATAGATTTACAGGGAAGAATATTCTTGGCTGGCACTTTTTGTCTTGGAGTTTTTTGTAGATGTGACTCCATCCTCCCTTGCCTGGAGTATCTCGTCAGAGAAATCTGAGGTCAGTGTCCTTTTTGCTTCCTGTATGTCTATTTTCATTTCTTTCTTCAGATTTGGGAAGTTCTCCTTTATCATAGTATTTAAAGGTCTCTCAGTTCCTATGACTCTCTTCTCTCCTTCTGGGATTCCTATTACTCTTATATTTCTTTTCTTTAAGGAATCTGACATATCTCTGAGATTTTCTTCAGTCTTCTAACTTTGTCTTTTTCTTTCTTTGTCCTCTCTATTTCTGTATCCTCAAGTGTACTGATTTATTCTTCTATTTCATCTAATCTGTTTCTATGATTTATCCTTGCATTTTTGAGCTTGTCTATTGCAATTCTTAAATCCTGGGTCTCCTTCAATTTCATTTTTATGGATTCATTTTCATTTCCACTTCGTTGATTAAGTTATTCATATTGATGCTTTTTTCTTTATATTTTTCTACTTCTTACCGTAGTGCATTAAATGCTTCTATCATTCTGCTGTTTTTTTTTCTGCATCCTCACTTATCTGTTGAAGTGCTTTTATCATGTTGATTTTGAAATCTCTGTCTGAGATATGAGTCATTTCTTCAATGTCTTCCTTGGAGTATTCTGGAGATTGTCTTTTCTTTGGTGATGATGGATTATTTCCTATAGGGTTTGTTTGCATGTCATTTTTCTCCTCATTGTGTTTTTGCTTTGGGGCTTGTTCTATATATTGAGCAACCATGGCTCTGGTGTTAGTGGGCTATGTTGATAGTAATGTTTTCCAGATTGTGAGTAGATCTGTAATTTAGTTTACTAATTTGTGCCATAACAGCAACACCGGCACCAGTGACTTCCAGTGGCTCACCTAGGATGGGTCAGGACAGGCAGGTTCCTTAAGGACCCTGGTTGGATGAGTGTGGCTCTCTGGGCTCTGACTGCAACAGTGATACAGGGAGGGGTCATTATATGGGCCATTCTATTTGGTATAAGATGGTATATTAGTGTGGTTTTGATTTACATTTCCCTGATTATTAGTGATGTGGAACATTTTTTCATATACCTATTGGCCATTTGAAGAAGTGTATTTTTAGTTTTCCCCATTTTATAACTGGACTTTTTGTTTTTGTTAAGTTGTGTGAGTTCTTTGTGTATCTCTGTTATCAGACTCTTATCACTGTTACAGAGGGCAAAAATTTTCTCAAAGTCCGTTGGGTATCTTTTTGTTTATTGTCTCTTTTGCTGTTCAGCAGCTTTTTAGTTTGATGTAGTCCTAAAATGGATTTCTGAAGTGTAATTCATGGAAGGTTTTGCCCAGGTTTTCCTCTATATATTTTATGGTTTCAAGTCTTTTATCCTTTTTGTGTTGGTTTTTATACAAGGTGTGAGAGTTGTCTTGGTTTATATTTTGCATGTCTTGGTTCCAGCTTTCCCAGCACCAATTACTGAAGAGTTTGTCCTTGTTCCAATGAATGTTTTTTTGCCTCTTTATCAAATATTGCCTATATATGTGTGGCTTTATTTCTGGGCACTCATCTCTGATCCATTGATTTGTCAGTTTTCGTACCAGAATCTATGGTTTTAATTACTATATGGCTTTGTAGTATAATTTGAAGTCTGGTCTTTGTAGATGTTTGTTATTAGACATGTATCATTTATATGGAGGAAAAAATTTTCCCCCATTACTATGGAATAACAAATGCTGGCATTATTAACATTTATCTAAAATCCTTTGAAAAAATTTAGAGACAAATGTTTCATCTTTGGTCCTGTTTACTCAATGACTGTGTGTGTGTGATGATTAATTTTAAGTGTCAGTTGGCTAGGCAACAGTATCTAGAGATTTGACCAAACACTTCTCTAAAGCTTTCTGTAAAAGTATTTTCTAGACAAGAGGAATATTTAATTTGACCAAACACTTTTCTAAAGCTTTCTGTAAAAGTATTTTCTAGACAAGAGGAATATTTAAGCCAGTAGACAAAATAAAGCAGATACTCACCATGGTCCTGGTATGCAATTAATGGCCATAAAAGAAAACCCTCAAAAAGGGCATAAGCTGCTGGTAGTATCCTAAACTTTACAAGTTCTAGTTATGTCATTTTTCTTTTATGAAAAATTATGCTACATTATGATAAAAGTCAAAAAGCAAAATTTATGACCATAGCTTGTTTTGCAGATAACCTATGTATAGTTTTTATGGGGAGGTTTGTAGGATGATTTGAGTGCTTACTAAGAATTGCATCATAGGAAGAGATGTCAAGACTAGGCAGTGGACATTCTTACCTATTTCAAACCTTCCACATAGCCACAGCAGATGAAGCTACTTGGAACATTAAGACAGACACACACAAACGGTATATAGGTCAGTGATCTGCCAATCCTGATGGATTTGGACAAGATGTCAATAAATGGCCCCGGTCCTCTTACACCTGTTCTCCTGTACTTCCCACCCCAACCTCCACTGAGTAAGCCTAACCCCAACATCACCACCTTCTCAGCCTCCCATTTTGCTCACTGCCTTCTTGATTCTAAGTGAAACTACATTGTTCATACACTATTCTACTGCAAACAGGCTATTTATACATCACTCCTGTTATTGCTATTAAGTTGCAGTGTATTTTCTGTGACATGGCAAGTTATTGTTGGGTCAAGAAATACTCAAAACTTACTCCACAAATTGTATTACTATTTTACTTTGGCTCATTTGGCTTACTAAGTTTCATAAAAAGATTCTATTTTCAGATATCAGGAAAAACCTGTAGTTTTATTTACAAGGCAACACTGAGAAAAGAAATTATCCTATTTCCCATAGAGAGACAGGTTACCCTAATGGCGAAATACATAATAGTGGGGAGCATGGGTTATGTTGCTGAGATTAAATATCAACCTCTATCTATACATCAAGGAAGATTGGCAGTCATATTGAAGTTGCATACAACTGTCCTCAAGCAAAACAGGTCACTGAAATTCCATCCATGAGTGCATTTATTCCAACGAAGATCTCGAATAACTATTTGGTGATAGCTTTAGGCAATACTGCCTCCACATTATGGAACATCTTCAGAGGCAAAGCTACTTATGTCCTGACATTAAGCCAAGTCCAGCCAAACTTCCCATTCTAAATACATTATCTGGCTCATTAATGTCCCTGCACAGTCCTGGCCCCCCAGAATTGGTGGCCAGATTGTTAGGGGTGTAGAAATTATGGCACAAGATTGTGCTGTTACTGTTCTGTAGATAGCAGTTCCACACATTGTACATATGACTTCGTGAATCCAGTACTCAAAAGGTTTTTCTGACTTTTTTATTGAGTAAATGGAAGCATATAGTTTCCAGATGGCTTTAATTCTAAGGCCAGGAGCCTCTGTAAAAAAGACTACTTTCAATATATGGATTCTGTTGTATGTAGAAATTCAGGTTTTTATTTCCTTTTACATACACTTCATTCTTAACTGGAGAAGTGGGTATTCCAGGAAAAAGTCCTATGTTAAGAATTCCAGAGTACAGTCTTCTAGAGGCATAAGTTTCATAATCATAGCAATGTGGTGATTAAAGGGAAAGGTCGAAGGGAAAATTGAGATCAATTTTCTCCAGTTCCTACAAATGCTTACTAAAATACAGATGTGGACACACACAATCTACCCTTCTGTCACTGAAGGTCATTCAAAAGTGGAATGGGAATTCCTGGGGACAAGAGGATGTCAAGCATCTAACCAACAATGCACTTTCATTTCTAGCTCTGAACTCAGTTGGCAAGCCACTGGGAATAAAAATGCCCAAAGACAGTAAGATTCCAACAAGCTCTGAATGATCAACTGTTGCAGAAACAGTTGTCCTCCTATCACAGGAAGAATAGGCACATGGCCTGAAGTTCTGGAGTATTTGAGCTAACTGCAAAGTCAGACCAGGGCAAACAAAACACTTACCTACACCATTGTTGAAAATGTCACAAGTGTGCTTCTATTAATTCATCACTGTGAATAAACTGGGTACAAAGAACTCAAATTCTGACATTTTCAACGAAATCTAATTACTGCAAGTAAACAAAAAACCTAAGACCAGCTGGCTATACAGAAATATGTATTTTATAATTAGCAAAAATTTTAAAAACACTTACTAAGTCCTATTTCTTAAAACAAAGCAGGAATAATCTTGTTGAAAGAAAATGTATTCTTAAAATCTATTAAGTCAAAAAAAGAGGGAGTCAAAATAAACACCCAATTTATTGATTTAATATTAGAAATGAAGACATTTTTAAAACATTCAGTTGTTTAATTTTCACAATAGTACATCATGTAAATTTCACATTGCTTTTACAAATGCAAAACAGAATTTTATAGATTTTAGTTTAAAAGGCAAATGTCAATATATAGAACACCATCAAAATTATAACTCTTTTTTTGGCCCCTGCCCCTCCCCAAAATTGTAATAAAATTCTAGCTAAACCCAGATTCCTCACAGGGAGCACTGGAGTTACTTAACAGCAAACACTGGAATGTGAAAAATCAGACTTAATACAAGTATAAACTTAAATCCTAAGCACCAAGTGGACCTGAAAACACAAAGCACTTCTTAAGACACTGTCACACCTGCTATTTTTCAACAGTTAGTATAATGAATGCTTTTTTCTAAGCTAAGATAGTTAGATGCTTAACATTTAGTGATATTTATGTTAGTGAGCAGAAGGGGCACGCCAGGACTCCCACCTCTGCACACTCTAAATGGGTTCTGCCATCCACCACATTAAAGTAAGCATTCTCAGTGTGGACAAACTTTGATAGGGATACTATGCAGAGTTTTTACTCATCTCCTCCTGGGTAAATGTCCAAGCAAAGAGGCTTGGCCTAAAGCAGGGACACTGAGTTCCAGAAATTTGCCACTAGTCTCATTCACCTCCTGAAGGAAACATAGGATGGGGCAGAAGTGGGCAGGCAAGTCTGGAAAATAGCAAAATTATCAAGATAATAGCTGCTATTGACAGCCTCCTGCACAAGTCTCTCACTATCTCTCTCCCATTGTCTCTATGTGTCTCGGGCTAGATTTGCCAAGTTCTTGGTACAAGTCCAAAGCTGAGAAGTGGACTTTATGCGCTTCATGTATCTCTTCCAAGTCTCCTCTCCCTGTCTTTGTCAAGCCTATCCTCCCCACTCACTCAGCCCTGCCCTTCATTAGGTGGGGCCAGGAACATAGAAACTCCACTTTAATGAAGAATTACACTGCAACAATATCATTTCTCAGAATCTGGGGCAATGTTGTTTTTTGTTTTTTTTTTTTGTTTTTGTTTTTTTTTTTAAGCCATGACTATTTTAAGAAAATAAACACAGTTTGTGCTATATTCCAAGTTAAATTGCTAGAATGTGGGGACTGGACTTGAATTTAAACACTCTGGACCCAACTTCCCTTTTAGTAGATACATTTGTATCTTATGCTTAATTTCACTTTCTTTGGGAGTATAGAAATTAAATTAAAAGTCTTTGCTAATGTATGAGCTATTTACGAAAAATAGGACACAAGGCAAATTATAGGCCGGCTGAAAAAGATGTCAAAATGCAAAAGAAAGGAGGCAGTATAGAAAAGGTGACAGAATGTTGTATACAAGCTCAGTGTCCCAAAGGCAAAGGTACTATAAGCAAGTATGTGAGGGTTCAAGAAGGTTTAAGAGTTTGGTTTGCATAGAGTCATGGGCAAAATACATGTCCGAGGATTCAAATATGGAACAACTCTCTCAGGAAAGCAACAGGAAGAGAATTTATAGATGAGTGAACCATGGTCTGTGATGTTGTAAAATGAGACAGTACCCATCTCATAGTTTAAGAAAACCCCAACACAATGGGGAAGAACGGACACAGGAAGAGGCACAATCCTGAAACTAGAGTTAGGGTCCTCTAAAGCACAGAACACTGATTGATTCTCAAACCCTATGACCCAAAAGTGCAATGTAGGTTGATGTTGAAGGGAGGTGACACCGAAGATGGTGGGAGGGGGAGGGAGAGGGGGCATCCTACCTAAATTGCAAACAGGTTTTTGTTGATAGAAAGGAACATGTGAAAAACTATTCTCTCTTGGAGTAGACTGAAAAACAAATCCACTGCTAAGAGTCTTTGTATTTGACTGACAGTGTCTTTCCCCATACACCCCCAGGACCCAGGCACTTTTCTCAGATACATCTACCTCCCAGTAGTATTTCCCACTTGTAAAAGACTGTGATCCCATGGCAGAATATTTTTTATAACTGCTACAGGTATGATCAGACACATCTGGAAAAAACCTGTTTGAAAAGTGCACTTGTCTCCCATCTGCAGAAATCTGAACATTCTGTTCATTGATGTTACGATTCAAGGTGACATCAACTGCAGAAGAATAAAAAGGTTGGGTGGGTTAGAGATATGGTGTAGCTTTATAAATGACATTGCAAGAAGAATCTAACTAACTAACTTAGCAGAAAATAGAACTTTGGTCTTCGAGAGAAAGAAAACACTTTAGAATCAGTGTGCATGTGTGTAGGAATGGAAAACCTGAGTTTTAAAATAGCTCTACTAGAAAACAGGAAATTCAGATGGATGCGACCGGAGCAGCTCATCATACCAAGATGTACTTACCCCAGTGAGATCGTACTTCTTCCAGCTCTGAAATGATTAAAAAGAATTCATATGGCAAGCATCAACAAGGACCCAGCACTGAACTCTATTTTCTCTCCAGATTAAAGGAAGTTATTGGAACTATGAGAAGTAAATTAGCATGTAAAAGTAACACCTGGACAATCCCATTAAATAGGACCATTTCATCAGCAATGGGCTCCACTATTCCCAGTATCCTCAGCCATTCCCAAGAGTTGCACCTCTCCCTCGTTTGGTCCATGCTATTATTGAAGTTGGGTGCCCTTCCCTACCCCTTGGGTTGTGGCAGTTAACCCCTCCCACCCTTGGAGGGTGGCAGTTAAACTGCCAGAAGAGGGAGGTGGAACAGGAAGTTGGACAAGAAGCAGGGGGGGATAAAAAGGCAAGGAGCAGAGACTAGAGAGAGGCAGAGAACTTTTAGGGAGAGAGAACTTTTGGGGAATGGAGAGAAGAGAATGGCAGGTGGGTAAAGAGTAGCCTGAGTGACCAGGCTGGGCAGAAGCTCCCTGGAAGAGTGAGCAGGTGACAAGGAGCCATGGTGTCCAGCAGAAGAGTGGCCAGTGTTGAGAATGTGGCATTGCAGCAAAGTGACATGGAAAGGTGGTACCTGCTAACAGCCAGGGATTTGGAAAGCTGATTTATGCATCAGCAATTGTGGAAGTCTGAAATATCTTGGAGAAGCAGAGTAGGTCAGAACACTGGAGAGAAAAGAAGAAAAGACACCAGAGAAAGATTGGACTTTGCGAAAGTGCCAGCCTTTGAGGTTTGGAGAGGCAAAGAAGCACCATCTTGGACATGTCTTTGGGACCTTTGGGACTGAGAATGGTGGCTGGGGTAAGATAACTGCCACTTGTGGCTTTAAGGTCTTTTTGTTTTCCCTGTTGAACTCCCTTGTTAATAAATCCTGTTGTTAAACTGCATTTTGAGTGGCAACTGCTATGCGTGGGTGAAGCGGACCTGTGGTTTCAAAGATGGAGGCTTTTGCCCCTCCTTTTGACCCAATTTCAGTTGGCAACTGCAGCAGGACAAATCACCTGTTGTTGACTAGTCCAAGGGTAATTTACCTTGCGTTGGTTGGTTGGTTGCCTTAAAGTGGAAAGCAGTTGTAAGATGTTGGCTTAAAATGCTTTAGTAAAAAGTAGTCATGGGCTAAAAATGGACAATTTTTGTAATGTGCCCATTACTTTGGATTGTAGTCATGTGTTTAAAATGGATGAACTTTGCAGTGTTCCAATTACTTTGGATTCTGTGGTTATGCAGTGAAAAAACCTGCATGCATTTTGGCTATGTATTCATAGAAAAGTACTTGCCTATGTCAGTAGGTACACTAGTTGGTAAAAAGAAAAGTGAAAAGCCAGAGCAAATTCAGTATGTATGTAAGAAGCCAGATTTACAGAGTTTGGAAGTTCAGAAAAAAAAATAATAGACTATTCAGTATGGATTGAATGTTTATGACAGTTTAAATATCATTGGGGACCCTTTGTGGTTCCACAGGTTAAATGGCTTGGATTTTCCCTCTTGGATACTTACTAATTGTTGGATAATTGAAACTTGGGATATTTACTACTAATTGTTGGATACTTTGAAAATGCCATAACCTGCTGATATCGTATTTGGATGCATTGCCTCATTGTATTGTAGAATGGATATATGCTTTGATAACTGTTGTAACTGGTATTAATATGGAGACATATTTGACATGTTATATGTGGAGATAAAGAAGGTACAGGATTATTTTGGACCAACATAGATAAGTTGGGTTTGAAAATAAAGATGGGGGAATGACACTGGGTGCCCCTCTCCACCCTTGGGTTGTGGCAGTTAGCCCCTCCCCCACCCTTGGGTTGTGGCAATTGGCCCCTCCCACTGTCCCTCCTCCTTGGGGGGTATGAGGCAGTTAAACTGCCAGAAGAGGGAGTTGGAACAGGGATTGGACCACAAGCAGGGAGATTAAAAATAAGGCAAGGAGCAGAGCAAGATGGAGAGAGCTTTTGGGGAGAGAAGAAAATGGCAGGTGGGTAGAATAGCCATAGTGACCAGGCTGGGCAGAAGCTCCCAGGAAGAGCAAGCTGGATATGATGAGGAGCTATGGTGTACAGCAGAAGAGTGGCCAGTGTGCAGAGTGTGGTGTTGCAGCAAGGTAATATGAAAAGCTGGTACCTGGTGATGGCCAGGAATTTGGAAAGCTGATTTGTGTATCAGCAATTGTGGAAAAAGTTTGAAGCACCCTGGAGAAGTGGAGCAGCTCAGAATACTAGAGAGAGGGGTAGCAAAGAGAAGACGTCAGAGAAAAGAAAGTGCCTACCTCTGATCTTGGACTTTGTCGTTGGGACCTTTGGGACTGAGAATGGTGACTGGGGCAAGATGATTGGCCACTTGCGGTTTTAAGGACATTTTGTTTTCCCTGTTGAACTCCCTTGTTAATAAACCTTGTTGTTAAACTGCATTTTGAGTGGCAAATGCTATGCATGGGTTATGTGGACCTGTGGTTTATTAGTTGAAGGCTTTTGTCCCTTTTGGCCTGATTTCATTACAATGATCCCAATCGATTGACCACTGCTCACCATTAGAAACCTGCAGCATTCTTTTCAGATCTGGAGCTTGGAAAACACTTTTTTTTTGGTTGGGAAATGTTTTAGGAATTTTCAGAGTCAAGTTGCAGCACCTAGAGTGAGAAAAATAAGATACACTTCTGACATATTATCATTTCAAAACTATTGATTCTTATTTCTTCATTCTGGGGAATGCGCTTGAATGCTTATCTGGAAACCCTGGTCAGGGAGGAGTAGACTCCTGATCACAAGAGTCAGAAAATAATGAACTGAAGTTCACACATATGTAACCTTGGAAAGGTCTTGACCTCTCAAGCAGTTTTTTCTTTCCAAAGTGAAAGCATTAATCTCTTTTACCTCTCCAAAATCACATGAAATTACATGAAATAACAAATTTGATGAAATAAAACTTTATTACCTTAAGAAAAGCAATATGTGGAAAATTCACATGTATTTGGGTTTCCAGGGAGAGAAAAAAAGTGAGGCTGCAGGACCTGGCTCCTGGCTGTTTGAGATACTCAAGATTGAGAATTCTCGCAGGAGACAACAAGGAGATCAAACTCTACTTCCTAGCAGCGAGACCCTCAAAATAA
Source organism: Uropsilus gracilis (assembly GCA_004024945.1). Classification (NCBI taxonomy): domain Eukaryota; kingdom Metazoa; phylum Chordata; class Mammalia; order Eulipotyphla; family Talpidae; genus Uropsilus; species Uropsilus gracilis. The sequence goes on along the minus strand of PVHY01031465.1, from coordinate 1,101 downwards.
CATCTAAGACTCATACTATGTGAGAACAATTGCAAACACTTGAAAAAGACATTATGAACTCCAGACTAATAGTGGTCTGAATTGTATGTGTTCAGAAAGTGGCTGGTGCTACGAGGAAGGTATACGAATTTAAACATAAGATGTTGCCTTGATGGCTGAGAAAGTATGTGAAAAGATGAATTACTTGGCTTATTCCAGGGCCAAAATATCCCATAGGATTAAAATCTGATTTAGGAATCTAAACAGAATCAGGTCGAACAGCTTGTTCCAGTTTATTGAAATTTAAATATAAGGGTATCGTTGCTAATTCTGGGTGCCTGGCAAAGGAAGAAGATATGGCCTTCCCATTATGCACCAATGATATACAAGAATCCCAGATACAAGCACATAGAGTGAACAAAATGTATGAAGTCAAAGACAATATCTTCTGACCATCCAAATTATTTTTATAAAATCCGGTCTACTCTCAAGCTACTTTTTTAGAAACAGAAATTTAGAAACTATACCCATATTTTCCTGCCCAGAATGATGTTTTATTCTTATTGACCACCAGATCACTATAAAAGTATTAAACATTTTCACAACACAAAAAGATCATCTCTTTTCCACATACCTTTGTATGATGTCACTCACATCCTAGGAAAAAATAATAAATATATTAATGAAAAACAAAACAAAACCATGAGTCAAGAAATAATAGGTACTTCCCCACTTCTAGATTTTATCACATTTCCTGGGCCCCCTGAGAAGGTGGGAATAGAGTGTCCCATTGTGAGAACCAAAATGAGAAAACAAGATGTAGTCCAGACATTCCAGAACTCAAGTGATGCTGTCAGGTTTCCCAAAAGGTAGGAAAAGCTTGACTCTTATGGAAGACAAATATTTATATGGACATGAGATATATTTATAAGAAAAATTAGAAACATAATTTTATTTCCCAAACATAGAAGATTCCCTCTGAGATGACTGAATACTTCATGGGTCTTTTATATATTTAGCAGAATTGTAATGTTTTACTATTATTTGTCAAGCATTATGCTATGTTTAGGAGACTCAAAAAATTAAACATTCCTTCAGAAGTTTGCATGGCTTTTTTTTTTT
>PVHY01031464.1:0-12635 GCA_004024945.1 Uropsilus gracilis | reverse complement strand
TTTTTTTCTTTTTTTTTTTTTTTTTGAGACTAGGTCTCGCTATTTTTGCCCGTGGAACCTCTTGTTGCCCGGGGTACCACAGATTCAAGCCATCCCCAGCCTCAGCTTCCCAGGTAGCTGGGATGACAGGCGCGCACCACCACGCCCAGCTATTTTTTTTTTTGAAACAAGGTCTCGCTACGGGCCCCAGGCAGGACTCGAACCGCCATCCCTAGTCCCGGCCGCTTCATAGGCTGAAGCTTTCAAATGGCGTCTATGTATATGATGTTATAGATGAAATAGTTGTGTTGTTCAAGGAAACAATATGCTCATGCAAGGAATTTATCTTTCTTCATATGGTTCTGGGATTGGGAATTTATTGTACCCAATTCATTAATGCACAGTTCAATACCGATTAGTATTTACTATTTCCCTAAGTATACTCTTTTTTTAGAGACTAGGTCTCGCTATGTTGCCCAGGGTTGTCTCGAAACCGCAGACTCAAGTGATCTCTAGTCTCTGCCACCCAGGAAGCTGGGATTACAGGCGCATGCCACCATGCCCAGCTTCCCTTAGTATACATTTAAAACAGAACAAAATATATGCCGGTTGAAGGAGTTAGTATATACCGCACATCACATGGACACATAGAATGTAGAAGTTAACTCAGTAATTGTATGTTTAATTAGCATTAGTTTTCTCTCTTTTAAATGAGTTGCTGTCTTCACCAATTACCTTTCTGGCCTGGTAACTACAGTAACATAAAAAAACAAACAAACACGTGTTTAGCTCAGGTAGGAGAACAAGACAGATGAAGCTTGCAAAAAGATCAGATGAAATATCAGAGAAATTTCTTTCATTTTCACAAGGATAAAGACCTCACACTACGTATGTGTACAGACTCAAACTTTTCAATCAACTGCAAAATAGGGCTCATTCTCATTTTATAGAGAGGGAAGCCGAAGTTCTGAAAAGTAATGTAACTTTCGAAAGGCCACTGAACTAGTAAATCGCAAAGCCAAGCGGTAACGCTCCCTATAAATAAAACTCACTGACAGCCCCAGGACCAGCCGTTTTTGTCTGATTCAAACTTCCGAGCGTCCACTCTCTCATTAAGCGCATGCTCACTTTCAACACTAAAAAAGGCAACGGAGAACGAATGCGCATGTTCAATATGCGAAGTTTTCTTGCATGCTTTTTTTTTTTTTAAATTTTCAGAAAGGTTAATTACGCATGTTCAATTTCAATTGATCAACTTCAGACACGGCACGCATGCTCATTGCCCAGCAAACGCTTTGGCTGACAATGCGCATGCTCCAGCTTGCAAGCGCCGCTTCGATGCGTGTTCTGCGCATGTCTCCGCCCGGAACTGGGCCCCGGCGGTCGTTCTACGCATGCTTACTGCCCACAGCGTGGCTTCACAGAGGCCTGCACGCATGCTCCCGCGCTGAACTTGAGGAGCCAGTCCTGGACCTAGGCGCAGACGCACTGAGTCCTAGCAGCCGGTGATGGCGGCAGCGGCGGCGGTGTCTGCGGCGGGTCCGGGCCCATGAGGCGACGACGGAGGCGGGACGGCTTTTACCCAGCGCCGGACTTCCGAGACAGGGAAGCTGAGGACATGGCAGGAGTGTTTGACATAGACCTGGACCAGCCAGAGGACGCGGGCTCAGAGGATGAGCTGGAGGAGGGGGTGAGGCCCGGGGTCCCGGGGGGCCCGAGGTGACAGGGCCCGGGCGGCGCGGGCCGGGGCAGCCCGGCGCGTCCGAGAGCGCGGAGACCCGGGGGGTGGGGAGCGGGAGGGACGTGCGCTGCGGGAACTGAGGCGCTGCGCAGCCTGAGGCTTGAAAGCGGACTGGGCGGACCTGACCCTAGGTGGGAGGCCGCCGCGGGACCTGCAGGTGAACCCCTCACCGCAGATCTGCAGCCTGTGTATGGAGGGAACGAGAAAGGGCGCGTGGTCGGTGCCTCGGGCTGCGGGACTTGAGTGTGGCGGGGCGCGAGTGTGTAAGCGCGTGTTGGGGGGCAGAGGGTCCGCGCTTGCTGGGTGTCGGGTCAGTGCAGGTGAAGTGCGGAAGGGTTTCCCCAGGAGTGTAAGATTTCAAGTATTAAATCTTCAGACTTCCCACAACCACCTCTCTTCTCGGCCTGTCGCTTCTCTCCTAGGAAGCGCTCAGCTGTTAGAAGTGACAGCTGAAAACTTCTGTCGGGAGTAGCGCTGTCGCTGCTGTTACGGCCACCAGGAGTTTTATTTCGGGAGCAAGGGGGCTCTGCTGCATCTTCCAGGGTTTGTTTGTTTGCCTTTTTTTTTTTTTAACCCCTTCCGTGTGACTTAAAAAAAAATTTGTAATGACACACGGCATTTGTAAGTTACCCCCAACTTGAAGATATATACATTTTTTTTTTCAAAATACTTTATATAATATTGGGTTGGGGGGAAAAACACCCCAGCATTGACAGCTGTGATTTGGCTTGCCAAAAATAAATTGCTTGAACTGAGACTTGTGAATGGTGGTGTGAGGGCTTTTCTTGCTGAATTTACGGTACTAAATTTAGAATTGTTTTTCCTAATGCCTAGCTTGATCTTACTTTCGTTGTTTTTGGTAGTTTGTTATTTTTAAAGGATTATCACTTTTTTTTTTCCAAGAGAAATTTATTGAACAATTACAATTGCACCTGAAGTTCAAGAAATGGTGTTGTCACACTGAATCACTGATTCTGGGCAAATGATTATCAGTGATAATAGCCTCATGGTAGTTTAGACTCGAAATTTGATTGTCTAGTTGTATACATGCGTCTGTGACTATTGTCAGATTACCTGGCAAGTAAGTTGTGCTCTGCTTTTTGACGAAAGATTGAGAACTGTGAACACATTAAGAAACGAAGTGGGCTAAAACAGTACTATTCTTTTCATAATCAAATGGTCTAAATTAAAATCAAACTTTAAAAAGTGGGTGTTGAGGTGTGTACTTTTAAATATGTTTGCATATGGAATTCCACTTAGCCTCCTGGACATGCGGCACTATATTAAATACAATCTGAAACAAATGCAGAATTGCTTTCATTACATATGCCTTATTCTGATTTGTTATCTTGGCTCCATATGGCAGTGGCTTTGGAGCAGGGCAAGGGAGAAGACTGGATGGGAAAGAAGGTGCTTATGAAATCTTTCATTGAACTGATATAATTTCGAAATCATGAATTTATCAAGAGAAGTTAGAAGAATTGGGAGTAAAATGCCTTATTAAAATTTCTGAAGTGGGACTTTGTTGGGAATATTTTGGCCTACTCCTGGACTTTTCTTTTGCTAGGTACAAGCAAATAGGAGTTTGAGAGTGTATGGAAGAAGAGACCAGAAAAGTTATGGAAATAAGAAAGAGAAAGAAATCTAGTCACTGTAGTAGGGAAAGGACCTTTGTGGAAAGAATAAAGGTAATTAAAGAGGATTTTAAGGAGGAGCCTTTAAGGAAAATATATCTTAACTTGGTAATGCTTTTGGAGCTGAAAAATTTTTTTTGAATAGAGTTGGAAAGAAATTGAGTTGGTCATCTACCTTTTTGTGACATTCAGGTTTCTCTAAAATAAAATTTTAAAAATTATGAAAAATTAGAAATTTAGATTCTTGGAACATCTGGCTTCTATGAACTTATAGTAGTATAATTTATAATAATATAGCTAATTCTGACTGCATTTACACATGTTTTTGTACATTGGTACATACCAGAGTAGCTTCTTCATTTTATTATTAGAAGATTGAGATATAAACCAGTGGTAATGTATTCTTACTCAGTTAAGCACAACTTTATTACATTCGCTAGTCTTATTCATAGGAGGGACATTGGGTTTGAATTTTATTCTGTTGGTTATTGTATAGTATGGGGACAGTGAGTTAAAATTAAGGGAAAGTTTTCCTCTAGAGATTTTATTAGAATATGAAAATATTGTAAACCTTTGCCTCTGTAGAGACACAAAGTTAAAATAGTAGTAAAACAATTGTAACGTACCATTTTAAGTCTGAATTTCCAGCATGCTAATTCGAAATTTGAAATTATCAGAGGCTTCCTGCCTGAGTTTCAAGTTGAGACAAAAAGACATTTTTTTTTCTTGAGACTAGGTCTCGCCCCGGGTAGTACTGATCGTGCGGGTTCAAGCAATTCCCAGGCTCAGCCTCCCAGGTAGCTGGGACTACAGGTGCACGCCACCATGCCTGGCTGCTTTTTCAAGATCAGGTCTCAGTATGTTGCCCGGGGTAGTCTCGAACCCGAGAACTCAAGCGATCCCAGGCCTCTTGACTCCCAGCACTTGGACTACAGGCACCCGCCATTACTCCTGGCTGAGAGAACATGTTTTTATTGTGCAAAAGCTCGGTTTTTAGTGCTTGGAAAAACAAAGTGCTCTCTAGATAATATGTTTCAAATGTTCATCATTGACTCTTATTATTATTATTATTTTGAGTCTTGCTATTTTGCCTGTGGAACTGCAGGCTCATGTTGCCAGGGCTACCATGGACTCAAGTGCTCCCCAGCCTCAGCTTCCCAGGTATGGGGGATTATAGGTGCAAGACACCACACCCAGCTAGTTTTTGGGACTAGGTCTTGCACCGTGCCCCTGGCGGTACTACAACTGTGATCCCTGGCCCCGGCCGCAGCTTCCGAGGCTGCCGCTTACAGGCAAGTGCCACCATGCTTGGCCTGAATCATATTTTATAAGGAAATGTCTGAACAACTAGGCAGGTAGACAAAGAACTTAATGAATACCTGGATTAAGTATATTTCACCCATTCTCTAATAATTTGCTTAAATTCTCATATGTATTCTTTTTCGTTGGGACTTTAAGAATGTTAACTTAAATTGATATATTACTTTTAATTTAAAACTTTGCAAATAGGGGTGGGCATGGTGGCTCATGCCTGTAAGTGGCAGCCTAGGAAGCCGCGGCTGGGGCCACTATTGCGGTTCGAGTTCTCCTGGGGGCACATAGCAAGACCTAGTTCCGAAAGACTATAACTGGGCGTGGTGGCGCGTGCCTGTAGTCCCAGCTACCTGGGAAGTTGAGGCTGGGGATTGCTTGAGTCTGTGGTACCCCGGGCAATGTGAGTCTGCAGTTCCACAAGCAAAAATAGCGAGACCTAGTCTTAAAAACAAAACAAAGCAAAGCAAAAAAATAATAATAAACAACTTTGCAAATAGTCTTGTTAATCTGAAACTGTATCTTATACCTTAGATGAGCAGGGTTCTAATTTGTCACATTGGCCCACAATAAAAGCTTTTAATTGGGTCATAAACTCAAGGCAGCAGCAAAAAAACAAAGCAAAACCTGAATGAAGTGTTTCCTGTGAAAGAGTGTTTTTGGTATGGATTATAAAATACTAATTTGCTAAAGGTGAGTAGCAGAAAAGAATTGTCTTTCAAATGCTCTGTTCCAGCAGTTAACGGTAGGAAATAATAAGCACAGATGCAGGTGGTAATACAAGCCTGACTTGCTCCGGAAATGAAATTTAGCCACAGGGTATATCTTTCTAGGTGGCTTCAAAGTCTTATTTCAGTGTTAACTACTCTGTGTCCTTTAATTTAGAATTAAGTAAAACTAACATTAAAGAAAAAACAATTATGCCATTTTTATCACAGCTGATAGATGTTGGTCTTGTTTTTAAAGTGAAGCCATCTGGTGATTATAGGAAGCACAAGAGACCAAGCAAAAAGCAAACGAATAAACTCTATAACCATCCTTACCCTCTACATACAAAGAAACTATATAAAGTTGAAACTGCTAGGTTTTCTCTCCTGACTATTTTCCCATCCGTTTGTCTAAGTCTAATAATGAAATATGCATCCCTGGTGTTAACTGTCACCCCCTGACTTACTCAGAGCATGAGCAAGTTATGACTAAAAACTTTTGGGTTTTTTTTTTTTTCCATTGCTAATTTTTGTCTGCATTTAGCATTTGGGCATTCACTGTATAAGAATACTATTAGTTTCCTTGAATTCTTTTTTTTTTTTTTTTTTGAGATTAGGTCTTGCTACTTTTGCCTGTGGAACCACAGGCTCTCGTTCCCCTGGGTACCACAGACTCAAGCAATCCTCAGCCTCAGCTTCCCAGGTAGCTGGGATTACAGGCATGCGCCACCACACCCAGCTATTTTTTTGGAACTAGGTCTCGCTACGGGCCCCAAGCGGGACTCGAACCGCGATCTCTAGTCTCTTGTCACCGTGCCCGACTCCTTGCAATTCTTGACTGTATACTGGTACCGTAGAAGACAAATGTGTTCATTTAAATATTTTTTTAATTCTAAAATTCTGAATAAAATTTTTAAAATTCCTAATTTCAGTTTTTTTTTAAAAAATTTCAGTCTTCAGTTAAGTGATACTAGGTATAAACTGAAAGATCTCATAACAAACTGCTCAAGAATACTCATTCTATAACTATATTTTATAATATTAACACTTCATTTCAGCTGCCAAATTCTTTTTTTTTTTTTTACAATTCAATGACTTTTTATATACTTATAGGATTATGCAATTATCACAATTTTGTTTTAGAACATTTCTGTCACCCTAAAAAGAAATTTTGGGTCCATTTATTGCCCTTATTGCAACCATTAACCCTCAGCCACCAGTCACCAACTCGACTCCCCATCTCTCTCAAATTTGCTTTTGCTTAATATTCTCTTTAAGTGGAATTATTTAAAATGTGGCCTTTTTTGTTCTCTTTCAATTAATCTGATGTGTAATTCTTTTTCTTAACATCTATGTCAATATCAGTGTTTTGTTCTTTTTTAGTGGCCAAATAATTTCATTGTATGGGTCAGCCATGTTTTATCAGTTCACCAGTTGGTATTCATTTAGTTTGTTTTCATTTTTTGGCTATTATGAATAATGCTGCTATGAACATTTATGCTCAAATCTTTGTGGAACATGTGTTTTCATTTTTCTTGGGTAGATATCTAGGATTAGATTTGCTGCATCATATGGTAAGTCTATGTTTAATTTTTTTAAGACACTGCCAAACTGTTTTCCAAACTAGTACCATTTTACATTTCCTCCAGCAATGTATGAAAGTTTTATTTTCTCTGCATCTTTGTCAAAATTGTTACTTTTGTCTTTTTAATCATGTTCATCCTCGTACAAATGAAATGTGGTATCTCATTGTTAGCATTTCCTAATCGTTAATGATGTTGTAGATCTATTCATGTGTTTTTTTGCTGTTTGTGTATCTGCTTTGGAGAAACCTATTTAGGTTCTAACCCACTTTTAAAAATTCGCATTATCTGTCTTTTTCTATGGGAGTTGTAGACATTCTTTGTATGTTATTTGCTAGGTTTTCTTTTCACTTTTTTGCCAATGTTATCTGAAATGCAAAGGTCTTAAGTTTCAAATAAGTATAATTTATTAATTTTTCTTTATTTAATTTTTTTTTGGAGATTAGGTCTTGCTATTTTTGCCTGTGGAACCGCAGGCTCATGTTGCCCAGGGTATCACAGACTCATACAATCCCCAGACTCAGCTTCCCAGGTAGCTGGGATTACAGGTGCGCGCCACCACACCCAGCTATGTTTTTGGAACTAGGTCTTGTTACATGCCCCTGGCGGGACTCAAACCCCAGCCGTGGCCCCAGCCGTGGCCCCAGCCTTGGCTTCCTAGGCTGCCGCTTACCGGCATACGCCACCATGCCTGGGCTAATTTTTATCTTTAATCATCTCTACCTTTGTTGATGTGCCTTAAGTGGCTTAAGATATATTTGCTTATTCCAAATCATGACAAGTTTATTCCTTTTAGATTTTCTCTTAACTTTGTAGTTTTAATGCTTAAATTTAGGTCTGTGATCCATTTTTAGTTAATTTTTGTGTATGATGTGAAGTAGGCATCCAGAGTAATTTTTTTCTCACATATCTAAGTCTCAGCACCATTTTTGAATGACTCCTCCCCACTGAAATTCCTTGGCCAATCTACTAGTCAACTCAAAATTTAGGGATTTATTTTTTGCTCTCAATTGTATTTCATTGCTGTCTCTGATGTTTTGATTGCTGTCTTTTTGTAGTGCATTTTAAAAATCAGGAAGTGTCCATCCTTCAACTTTGTTCTTTGAAAAGATTATTTTGACTTTTCCAGGTGCCTTGCATTTCTATAAGAACTTTAGCATTAACTTGTGAATTTCTCCAAGTAAGGAACCTATGATAGGATTGAGTTGAATCTGCAGACCAACCTGATTAGTTTTGCCATCTTCATATTAAGTTGTCTGATCCATGAACATGGAATTCAAGTTATTTAGGTCTTCTTTAATAATTACTTTTGATATTGTTTTGTAGTTTTGAAAGTATAAGTTTTGCATTTCATGTGTTAATTTTTTTCCTAAGTATTTTTATTGATGCTGTTGTGAATGGAGTTATCTTATTTTCATTTTTCAGTTTATTACTAGTGTACAGAAGGTTAGTTATTTTTGCACCCACGTATACTGTGGTCAGAATAAATTTTTAGCCAGCATTATTCCTGACAATTTGAAAGTGTTGTTTAATTATTTTGCTTTGATCAGTCACATTGTGGAATGGTTGTGGTTACCTTATGCTTATTTAAGTTGTAGTTACAGAAGACTTAGAGCATTATGCTTCTCTCTATATTAGAAGTATATCAGAATAGTACTTTATGGAAAGTACATTTTATGGAAATAATTTGATTTAGTAACTGAGAATATGGTGCCTGAAGTTTTAAAGAACACACATATATTTTAATTAATGCAATTTTTGAAGGAAAATTCACCTGGTTATGTTTTGTAGATTATTGAGAAGTAGCATCTGTAGCTTAGTTGTCATAAAATTGAAAGTGAAATCCCCATGTTATTGTTTGTGTACCTTATTTTGTTCAGTGCCATGCTTTCCTATTACACAAATATAAATAATTTTTAAACTTTTATTTCATTCATACATTCTTCAGTAATGGGGTGAAGCATTTAAGCATTTTTAATTTGTTTATGAGATTACTTATTATTAAAACTTTATTTTTCAGGGTCAGTTAAATGAAAGCATGGACCATGGGGGAGTTGGACCATATGAACTGTAAGTTTATTTGAAAAGATTTCCTTGTGCTGTATTACTTACAAGTAGGTTATATCAGTTTTAGTTCATAGCCATCATGTGATTCCAATAACCAGTTCTTAAATTCAGCTGGTCATATTTGTGGAGTTAGTATATTGATTTTGGCACCAATATAGTAACATATCTTGACTTTTGAGATCAGGTATGAATTTTGAAAAAAATATATTTAAATTCACACTGAATATGAACCTGAGTTAGCTAGGAATTACTATTTTAGTATAGAGAAACATCTCTTATTACTGAAAAAATGTTTAGAGATGTTCCCAAAAGTCCAATTCTTGTTTCTTTTGTAATACATCATTTAAACAGAGATTTGTGCAATCTATGTCATTTTAAGTGTGTTCCTTTAGGTGATTAATCTGTTTTTACCCCAACTGTTAAAAAAAATCCTCGGGTTGTAGGAAAGACTTGAGAATATTACACTTAGAGAAGTATTTAAATGACAGAAAAAATACCACATTTCCTGGAATTTTAAAATCAACCTGCTAGCAGATATGAAAAGATGCATGTCTAAATCTTACTAGTAAGAATTTTTATAGCATAAATGTGAACTAATTGACAGTGTTTAAAGCTCCTACATTTTCTGCTGAATTTGCTAAATGAGGTTGGATAATACCTAATCTTGTAGACATTTTGAATGCACTAAATTTGAATAACTAGAAGACCTTTTTTTCCTTTGTCAACTTAATAAACTTGTTCTAATTTACCTTAAGTGTTTCTTGATGTTTATGCAAATAATCAATAGTACATTCTATAAACAAGCTGATAAGCAAACAGTTATCAGACCATCCTAATATTAACTTATTATGGATTGCTAGTTTATTCAGAGCACAAGTACTAAATTTGCTGTCCCCCCTGACCTCTCTCTCCCCCTTAATTGGATTACAGTCTTCCTTCTAACAGTGTGCTGAAGGTAATTTAACTTTTTGCAAATTTACTTTGGTTTTGCTTTTCTCCCCAGTGGCATGGAACATTGTGAGAAATTTGAAATCTCAGAAACTAGTGTGAACAGAGGGCCAGAAAAAATCAGACCAGAATGTTTTGAGCTACTTCGGGTACTTGGTAAAGGGGGCTATGGAAAGGTAGGAAGTATTTTTGCATTGAGAGCTGATGTCTGTCTTGGGTAGATTTTTATACCTGATTTTTATACTTGGTTTCCAGCAGTCCTCTTCTATCTTTGTTTGCTAGCTGTCAGCAAAGGATATGATTGCCTGTCTGGTATTACTTGAGGGATTTATGAATGTTCTTTTTCCTAACACCATATGTATAAAAGCCTGGTACACAATAGGCACTCAGTCAAAATTTATTGAATAAATAAGTAGGCAACCGTGCCAGGTGGTCTGTTATTAGAGGAGTCATTCCTTCCTTTGGTTTAATGGTACTTTCTATAGGTATCCTTTTAAATACCAAACCACTTCTTACTTTTAAGAGGAATAGCACATTAAATTATTTGTTCTGAAACCTTAATCTGAATTTGTTTTCTTTCATTTGCAGTTTCTGGAGCAACAGAGTTAGGGAAATTGAGGAATGTGAGTAGGGAGAAGAAAAATGAAGAAAACTTAGTTTCATAATTTTGCCCAAGGCTTTCTAAATTAAGACTTCACCTTTGCATGCTTTTCCCAAGAAAATTTTCATTTTGCCATTCTCTATCAAAAGACATAGTTTGGATAATGTGTTAAGATTACCATTTACGCTATTTTGTAGTATTAATTTTTAAAAAGCATGATGTTTGTAGTTTATACTTAGGCTTAAGGACACATTCTAATATGTTCTAATCATAAATGTAACACAAGCTCTGTGAGTCTCACGTATTTTAACTTATAGAAAAATGTTTTCTGCATAGTTCATTTTTAGGAATATGTAAATAGTATCTGTCAGCTATTATTAAATAGTTTTATGTGAAGCCATGATTGCAGCATTCTTGGAAGAAATCTGTGAAATATTTAAAAGTTTTATAAGTTTTGCATTTTGATTCTGGGAATTCTGATATTGCTCTTTCTGTTTTTTTTGTTGTTGGTTTTTTTTTTTTTTTTGAGACTAGGTCTTGCTGTTTTTGCCCGTGGAACCGCAGTCTCATGTTGCCTGTGGTACCATGGACTCAAGCAATCCCCAGTCTCAGCTACCCAGGTAGCTGGGATTACAAGTGTGTGCCACTATGCCCAGCTATTTTTTGGGGTCTAGGTCTTGCTGTGTTGCCCCAGGCAGGAGTCAAACTGTGATCCCCAGTCCCAGCTGCTACTCCATAAGCTGTCACTTATTGGCACATGCCACTGTGCCCAACTTATTGTTCTTTCAAAGCAAAATTGAATTTTTTTTTTTTTTTTATAAAGAAACAGTGTTCAGCGGCTGGGGCTAGGGATCGCGGTTCGAGCCCCGCCTGGGGCCAGTAACGAGACCTAGTTCCAAAAAATAGCTGGGCGTGGTGGCGTGCGCCTATAATCCCAGCTACCTGGGAAGCTGAGGCTGGGGATTGCTTGAGTCCGTGGTACCCCGGGCAATGAGAGCCTGCGGTTCCACAGGCAAAAATAGCGAGACCTAGTCTCAAAAAAAAAAAAAAAAAAAAAAAAAAAGAAACAGTGTTCATCAGTTTTTGCCCAACTTTTCCTCCAGATGTCAGCAGACCAAACAGGAAAGTCCTGTGTCATGTAATAGATTTTAATACTAAACTTTTTACCACTGACTCTTTTAGCTCATCATTTTTGTATAAAGTTCTTTGTGGTGCTAGAACAGAAATAGGAATTATGGGACCGTGACTAGCATAGTGTAGCTTTTAATAACACAAACACTTTTTGTTTTTTATCCAGGTTTTTCAAGTACGAAAAGTAACAGGAGCAAATACTGGGAAAATATTTGCCATGAAGGTGCTTAAAAAGGTGATTCCTTCATTCCGCCTCCCTCCTCCCCATCTATATTCTTAATTGATAAAATCCATATTTTTGGCCTAAAATTGTCAGTCATGTATGTTCCTACCACAATTATAACTTAGAATCTGAAATTTGTTTCCTTGTTGTTAATCCTATTTCTGTTTGGAGAGGGTAGAAAGGAGAGCTTTTTCTGTTTTCCTCAGAGTTAACTTTTCTAGCTCTTAGTTCTGATCTTCCCATTTATAATAATAACCATGTGTTGCCATTACTTAAAATTTAGCAGTTTTAGAATGTATTGAGGTCCTCTTTTACTGTCATTTACTTAATGCTCCCTTCTCTTATTTTATTTCATTTTATTTGAATATGCTGTTGTATTCCCATATCTTTCCACAACACTGTAAAAAACACCTTTCCGGCAGGTGTTTTGTGGTCACACTTACTAGAGAATATCAGTTCCACTTATTTTCCTGGAAACATTCCATAGGAACCTTCCATCCTCTCCTTAACCACCATCCTAGGTATCCTCTTGTCTTCTTCACTGTTGAATCTTTTGTGTCCTGATTCTCATATTTTCCTTTTCTTTCTTTCCTTCCTTCCTTCCTTCCCTTTTCTTTCTTTCCTTCCTTCCTTCCTTCCTTCCTTCCTTCCTTCCTTCCTTCCTTCCTTCCTTCCTTCCTTCCTTCCTTCCTTCCTTCCTTCCTTCCCTC
>PVHY01031463.1:0-12644 GCA_004024945.1 Uropsilus gracilis | reverse complement strand
GCTTCCCCTTCCCCTCCCCTTCCCCTCCCCTCCCACCTAGTCAGGAAGCACCCAGGAAACGAGGCTTGAGGTGGTTTGTTTTTGTACCTGGGTCCACTCTCTGTTCCATCCCAGACTTAGCCCCCAGCACCCCCAGCTGACGCTGCACGGCCTGCTGGCTCAAGTCCACTTCCACTCCGGCTTGCTCACTGCCTGATGGTGCCCGGGGCCGACAGCTGCCGAGCAGGCATTCTCCACCGCAGCTCCGCGTGGGCAGTGCTCAGCTTCCCTCCACGCGCCAGGCCGCTTCCTCCCGTGACTGAGTCCCACGCAGGCGGCAGATGCAGGGCGCGCCACGGAAATGCCGAACGGACACTCTTGGGGTTTCGGTGGCCACCGAAGACAAAACCAATTGAGACCTCCGGGCTCTAGCCACGCAGACTGTCTCCAAAAGGTAGAGAGGGCGTCCTCTCCTTCCCAGCGGCCCCGGAATAAGTGCTGTGTCCAGCCTTGCGCAGGTCGACTCAAGTGGCGCCCAACTCAAGTATCACTCACCCTCCGGAGGGAAACCTGCAGGTTCAACGGAGTCCGTAATCAAGGAGACTGTCCCGGATGAACCCCCAAATGTTGTGACTCGCGGGCCGCTCAACAAGACACAAGGACTCTATTGAAGTTCAAAGCCGCAGGTTATTACGGGTGCCCCAGGGTCCCCAAGCCAGGATGGCAAGAGAGACCCCAGAAGGCTCTGTGACAACCTTTTATAGGGCAAAACCACCACCGCCCCTATTGTCAAGCAAGCAAGCAGGTGTAGGACACATTCCCATAACTACAGGACATGTTCCCACATTCCCATAACGGTGTGACAGGTTTCCATAACTTCTGGTAGTGCTGATATCCATCATCTACCAGGAGGACAATGCTGGCGTCCATCCTCTATCAGGTGGACACTGCTGTTGTCAGGAACAACCAGGAATCAGGGGAGGCAGAAACAGGATGTCGGACCAGCCAGCTGTGGCTGGTACTTTCCACCGAGGGCAGGGAGAGAATGCTGGCTTCAACATGGAGGTTTTAAGCAAAATGGAGTCACTTTGGTCAGTCTATTTCTAACAGCATCATCGCCATAGGACCCTGAAAGGTGGACTTGAAGTCCTCCTTTATGGCCTCCTTCATACCGAACCCCACCCCCCAAGACATTTACATGATCATAGAGTTGGCTTCTCCCGCTTCTGGAAGATGGACTGTGTCTGTTTCCCTACGTGCTGCGATGATTTTATTGCCCTCGCTTCTATCCGGGCACATATTCTGCTTTCAAATGTAAATAATCATTCCCACCTTAATAAATTAGACGGCACCTGTCTTCCTGGGAGAATGAACATTTCAATATCTTCAGACACACAATGACATGGTATCAATATTTAAAACCATTTTATGCATATGTTCCGGGTTGTCCAACTTCATTAAGGCCATTCATCAAGCCTCTAGCTACAGTGCGTTCCCACTGGACTTGTAGGCCCGGGGGGCTACCAAACAGAAATTTAAACTGACTTGCCTTTTTAATCCACACGATTCCCTGTACTCCCTGCCATGACTGAAGCGTTTGGGCTAGGCTGGGACTTGGCCCACATTGACACTCACTGACACCAACCCCTTTCCATACAAGGACATCCATCCTCCGTCTCCCTCGATAAATCACCCACCGAATCTTTCTTGCACTCGGCTGCGATTTAAGTTTCCGTTAAATATTTACAAACGTTCTAAACGCTTGTAAATGAAACGGCCCTGTTTTGCTAGTCGCATCCTCTTTTCTGACTCCCAAACAATTCATCTATTGATCTATTTTTCATATTCCTGAAGTCACCCCATGTGGACATGGAAGCTGGGACTGAAAATATTCTTGCAAACCAGCTCCTGTGACTGTCAGTGAAACAGACCAGTCTTGCTGTCTGTGTTTGTACATTGTCGAGTGGATGCTCAACCCCCACCCCCGCCATGCCAGCATACAATTAAGTGCCTGCTGAGGAAATTGCAATAAAACCTTCTTAAACGGGGCACCAACCTAGAGAAGGTTGGAGTCGTGCCTTCTTCTACAATGCCACTGTGCCGGGCAAAGCCAGTGAAGTGCCTATTCATATTCCAAGGGCACCCAGGCAGACGTTTCTGTCTAGGAAAGCATGGGGGCACAGTATCTCTGTCACCTTAGCTTGGGGGGCCCTGGAATGAATATGCAGAGACTGGGTGGCTTAAACTTTCTCACAGTGCTAGAGACTGAAGTCCAAGGTCAAGGGCACAAGTTCAGCCTCCTGTATATTCCTTCCTGGCCTGTGGACACTGCTATCCACTGTTCCTGACCTGTGGACAGTGCTACCCACTGTCTCCCGCACAGTCGTACTTCTCTGGACCCATTCCTGGTCTCTGTGTGTTCCAACTTCCTCCTCTTCTAAGGGGACCTGGCATATTGGATCAGCGTCACCCGGAAGGGTCCACTTACCTTAACTGTCTCTTTAGAGGCTGCATCTCCAAATACTTCCATGTTTTTGGTTCGTTGAAACTCCCCCCATTGGCAGAAGTTGGTCCTCCTGGGGTCCAGTAAGCGCTGACCTGTCCTCCTGCTCATATGTGTTCTCCCAGGTTCTTGGGAGTCGTGAGTCCACTCAGCTCCTCTAACTTCCTGCTTCTTCCAGGGTCAAGTGGAGACATAGACACTTGAGTTGCAGAGTTGCGCCGAGCGTTAAATGACCTAACAGATGAGGAGCTGGCGAGCTGACAGCGGGCACTTGCATGTGTCAGCACATCAGGCTCGAGTGGTGAGGGCCACGTGGCCTTTCAGCTGGGGACTGAAAGTGCTCTTTGCTTCGAGAGAGGCAGAGGAAGAGTCTGCAGGTGTATGGAAGATGGAGCAAGACTTTCTCCATGTTTCTCCCAGTTGGAGACTGGGGGGGGGGGCTGATATTTTGGTTTGGGGTGACGGTGTCTGTGAGCCAGACATGTGTTCGCTGTAGTAATAAGACTTGGTGCCAGTAGCCCCTCAAACGAAGTGCTTGTCCAAAAGGGACTTGAAGGGCTCCCATGGAAATAAATCTTTCTGCACTGTGCAGGTCCAACCCTCAATCTGCTCCAAATTCAGTCCTTCACATTGTTAAGGGCCCTTCGTTCTAGAACTGAATGGGTGCTCTGGGCATGTGCAATGTGGGCCAGTCCAGCTCTGGAGATGGACTGATGATGTGTGGAGTGACTGGACCTCAGACAGCTTCTGAGCCCAAGCATCTGTGCTCACATGGATGGCCACGTTGGGCATGCTCCAGAACCTGAGAATCCCATGTAGCAGCCTCATGTTGGCTTTGAGCACAGTTCTGAGTCCTGAAACTGGTGTGATGGGGGGTGGGGTTTGGCTTTATTCTCACTTGATCCACTGTGATGAAATCCAGGTGCAGTTGGTCAGCCTTTTATTGGACAAACATAGATGGTCACTGGAGGACAATTCTGTGCCAAGTAGAGCTCATGGAGGTGCTATCCTCCTGTCCAGTGACACAGGGGCAGGTGTCAGACAGGGATGGGGGGATATTCCAACACATTGTAAGGACCAACCTGGCCCCAAACCCTGGGTGCTGCATTCAGTAGCAGCACCCTCTGACCAGAAAATGCCAGTGTGTGGATCAGGAATGGAGCAGGTTTAAACCAAGCCTTCTGCTCCAAAGTTCCTTCTGTTGACCAAAGCTTTCCATTACACTGCAGGGTCATGCAGATGAGCCAACAAATAACAAAAAACAAATTCCTTTCTTCCATTGATCACAAGGTTTGTGCTCCATGGTCTTGTTCTTATCCTTTGTGATTTGCTTTCTTTCACATCTTTTACTTGTACAACCCTTTGCTTTTATCATGCTCTTACTGTTCTAGCATCTGGTGACATCACTGGCATGGGATGCTAGCTCCTCCCTGTGAACCCAATACCAGTGAGGCCATAAAATTAAGGAAGAAGTAAATGAACCTTGATAAGCAATGCAAATATTATGAGAAACCTCTGAAAAGACCAAGAACCTTAAAGATTTCCTGTAGCTTAGAGCATGCCTGTGTGCCAGTTTTAGCAAGGCAGATGTAAAGGGGGTGGAGTGTACATATTTGCTTTTCCCCCATTGTCCCTCATGTATTTATGGTAAACCTATAATTTCTTGGTGGCAGAAAAAATATCAAAATCATCCAGTGGTGACTTTGCAGATCAGTGAGAAAATATAGCCTTGAGGTTAGTTTGGAACATGAACATCAGTGTTGCAGGCTGTAGACCTGCTTACTAAGTGTTTCCATGTTTATTTCCTTCTATGTCCTCAAAGAATTAGGGAGGACCAAGCCTAGTGGCATGACTGAAAGCCACTCTAGAGGTTGGGGGTTATGAAGCCAATGGGGTGTCCAAGTCCAGACTTATGTACTTGAAGTCTATCTTGGGACACAAATCTCAGTCCTTAAACTCTTAGGGGAGATGGAAGTGAGGCTGTAAGGCTCATAGCCACAGTAGAATAAAATTTATTACACAAGGATAATGAGATCATGAAGCAGAAACAAACAGAATTAAATGGAATATCAAGAACAAAACACATAAAACTGAACAAAAATTATTTTAGAAATGGGAATAAAACAATCAAGGATGATAGTTTAAGAATAAACTAGTGAGCAAGATAAGACTGAAGAATTCTCTAAGAGAGTATCAAGCCAGTAAAAAGAGTTAGGCAGTATAAAAGAGAAGTTAAAATACAGGGAGGCCAGAAGCACACACTTTGATGTAAGTACAATAGGTAATCATGAAGGAGAGAAAAAAATGGAGGAGAGGAAATATTTAAAAATCTGTAATAATAGAATAAAAGAAAGGATTTGTATTAAAAGCTCTTATAGAATGTCAAACAGAATCTATAAGAGTAAAATAATACTTATACACATAATTGTATTTAAGAACATCAAAGAAAAGTTCTTTAAAAAGGCAACAAACCCCCAGAGAGAAAGGAAAGATCACTTACACAGAAATAGCATGCATTCAGATTAAATTTTGATTTCTCAGTAACAGCACTGAACCAAAAAGGGAGTGGAGTATAGTTTCTAAAGTGCTGAATAAAAATAACAAAATCTACAATTTCATACCCAGTTAAACTATCTTCACTATAAGGGAGCTATAATAATATATTTAAGCAAATAGACCTCGTGAGGTTTACTATGCAAATATATCTTTCCTGAAAACACACCTGGAAGAATATCATCTTATAGAGGATAATTTGAGAAGAATGGGTACGTAGGTTGCAATATTACTTAGTAATGTTGTGTGTGTGTGTGTGTGGGGGAGCGCATGGCATGTGTGTTTAAAGCAGTATCCAAAACAAATCAGGTGGATGGTTGCTCCATTACATAAACACAGTTAAAACTCTACATCAGGTGGGATCACACTAAGATGCTTGCTGATGGAAAGAAGGGAAGAGGTGAGTGGAGGTGTCTTGAGTAACCAGGGGAAAGTGGAAACAACCCCACTACTGTTTTTCCTCAGGGAAGACACCTGTTTTCATTCTCTCTGGTTTGCACACCTTGCCAAACCTTGTTTCTAATCCAGTTTCTCTCTCTTATGGATGTGCAACCTTTGGGAAACATCCTAGACCTTCTACTTCTAAGACTCATCTCTAACCCTGGTAAAACCTGCTGCAGCAAGTTATTTGTGAAGTGCCTGTGTAGTCTTCCTTCCACCACACCACTTCCCTAGCTGTTGCTCAGAAGTTCATCCACAGGTCACTTTTGCTGGTGAAAATGTAGTTAACACATCACTCACTTTTTTCTCCCTGACTGTGTGACACATGACAGTCAGCAATAAGACATTTTTCTTGTATTTGGGGTACGAGGCAGCTTAGGAGTAGAAAGATGTATAAGTCAGTTTTTCCCATCTATGTTTGATTTTATGATCAGCACATTTTAATGTTCTTATATTCATTAAAAAATCATGGGTACTAGTGCAATAATGTAATGTTCAAGACTTTGCAAACTGTTGCTTTTTTGACCCCATATGCATTTAGGACTCCAGAGATCAGGGACCTGCTGGGCCATTAATTGCCCAGTTTGTTCTCTGGGAGAAAAGCATCAGCTCTAACACATGTTCATTAGGACATTTTAATTAGAAACAAAAATCACCATGGATACCGCAAACGTGATTTAAAAAGAGTGAAGCATGCTGGTCAGTTTTCATTTGGATTTTGTTTTATTTCCTTTTATTTTCAATTCTCCCAAAGGCCAGGCACAGCAGTTTCATGATAAAAAATAATGGCCTGAGAAATGTCCTTCTGGAACTTCCCCGTTACTGTGTGAGTTTGCATAACTCAAATGTGTCTGGAGGGATCCATTTTATGCTCTGGCCCTGCTGAGAGTAAGTGAGGGTGCCTGCACGTGGGTAACTTGGATCCCTCAAACTGCTATCCTGGGACACCAGGTGGTCTTCAGAGAGCCACACCATCCTTCTTTCCTCTCCTTTATTGCATTTATTCAAGCAACAGAGTCCCAAAGCTTCCATCCCTTGTCGCAATGTCAGCCTGGTAAGGCCTTGATTTTTGCAGAGAGGGACGGTCACCCACCCTGGCACATCTCCACAGCTACCATCTACTCTGGCTTGGGATCCTGCCATGTCAGGAGACTCCAGTTCCGATAAAGGACTTCCACTGGCTTGGACATGAAGAGGTGTGTGGCAAGTCCGCTTTCTCTTGGCACTTTTTCCTCTATTCTTTGATTAAAGTCTTTTCTCTTACTTACATCCCCCATTAAGATGTCTCAGTGTCATTTAGGGTGTTAATTGAGAGGAGGTTTAAGCTCATCAAAGCGATTATAAGTGATAGTTAAAAATTTCTATATATGGCCTGTGCTGGAATCGGCACGGCGGGGTGCCATTTTTCCTTTTATCCAACTGACATTGGTAATAATAGATGAAATTATTACTAAATCGCAGCTGCAGAGATGATATCATGATTTTTTTTGTGTGTAATCTTTGATGAAAAATTAATTTTTGAGAGGGATAATTTAAAATGATTTAAATAGTATTATACTGAAGTCCTTGCCGGTAATTAACACCAATCTTGTCAGAAGTGAAACCACTTTTGCAGCTGTTTCTAAAGATACCTACAGTATTTGTAACTTTTCTGTGAGTAAAATTATAGTGTTTGGACTTTATTTTTACCGCACAAGGACCATTAGAAGAAAAACGCGTCTGATAGGAACCTTTGTTCTTTGAGACCCAAATCCTGTTTTGTGTTCAAAGCCCTTCCCCCATGCTGGTCTCAACTTCCCTAGACTGGGTCTCAGGCTGAGGTGGGGCTTTATTTGTGTTTTTTAAACCCCCGGACTTACCCAGGAGTAGATACCTGTGCGGACACCCTGTGAGACCTAAGAACACTGTGACGGAAGAACAACTTAAGAATGCCCTAAGAAGGCCCTAAGAATGCCTGGTTACTGACAGAAGAGATGGCTGGTCATCAACCTTCATTCATCTTCCCATTGGACTTGATAGTCTTGTTTTCTAAGTCCCCATGTTTCAGCCCTGGAGTCGACCACATTCTAATGAGACAAATCGCTGCAAATAGATTATTATTATTATTATTATTATCTTCTAACCTGATGGAAGAGAAGTCAGGTGTGTGCACACGTCTCCTGTCACGTGTCCTGTCGCAGGAGAGGTTAAAACTAGCAGAGCAGTGAAATTTAAACAGAAAGAGAAAGCGAGGTTACAGGGGAATCGCTGTTTCCTCAGCCTCTCGTGTCTGGCCAGCTTCCTTTTGAACGTGACGCTGATTTTTCCCATTTTTTTTATTGATTGTACACACACACACACACACACACACACACATATAACATCGTTGTCTACTCCAAGGTTCTCCCATCACTTGTCACCCATGAACCATCTTTATCTCTTTGCCCTCCCCTCCCCCGATATCACCCTCCTTCCCCTCCCTTGCTCTATGCCTCAGTTCTGCCAACAGTTTTAATTTTTTCTTGACCGTTCGTTTGTCTCCCTGCTATCCCTCCTATAAGTGAGACCATCCCGTATTTCCCTTTTTCTTTCTGGCTTATTTCTGCTCCTATGATTCCTTCCAGCTCCATCCATGTTGCTGCGAATGACATAAGTTTGTCTTCTTGATTGTTGCATAATATTCCACTGTGTAGATAGCCTGCAGCTTTTTCAGCCATTCGTCAGTTTGGGGCATTTGGGTGGCTTCCATATCCTGGCTAGCCTGGCTAGTGTGAATAGCGCTGCCATCAGCATGCAGGTTCAGGTGTCTTTTGTGATGCTGCTTTTGACAAGATCTACCACACTCACCGCCCGTGGCACTTGTTGCCCCCTACGTGGCCCCTTCTTCCCTTTGACTTCAGCACTGAGAAGCGGGAAGGGAGGGAGGAATGAGTGAGGGGACATTGTCCCACGGTGGTGGATCTGTTCATTAAAACCGCAGTTTCTGCTGCTGCTGCAGGTACAGTTCCCCCCACGGGGACATGGCTGCCCCTCAATGCACTTCCCTTCGGCAGGGAGGCTGGGGACGGGTGAAGAGGGAGGTGCCTTTGGCAAGCAGGGGAGCAGTTCACTGGGGAGATGCATGGGTGCCTGTGATGCATGGGTCAGGGGGTGGGTCCTCGGATGAGGCCCTGCGGCATCAGCAGACAACGCAGTGTTCGCCCACTCCAGGGCCTTAGTGACCTCTTCAGGGCTTTGTGGCCGAGAGAGGAGGCCTTGGGGCACAGGCTGGTTGGCACAGGACGCCAGGGTTGGGCTGCAGCTTTGCGGCCTTGCGGTTCCGGGCACTAAGACGGCATCTGTCTGTAGGACCACCCCCAAGAGGGTCCGCGAGCCCTGCGTACCACAGACATTAGCTACTGAGCCATCGTAGAGAAGTCAGAGGTGGCAGCCTCCTCACCCTCCGGTGCACCCAGAAGGAGGCCTGGAGAGCCGGGCAAGCTGCCTGAAGCCACGGGTCTCTTGGCAGCTGGGCTGGGCCTCAGACATGACCCTTGTTGTGGTCAGACCTGTGTGGGCCTCCCCACCGTGGCCCTGAACTCACCTCTCTAGGAGGATGGACTCAGGGTCACTAATGAGTCCTTCTGAGGCAGTGTGCGGCCTGTATAGAGGGACCCTAAGAGAAGGGAGGTGTTGTGGGCCCCGCTCTGCCCTCCCCCATCACAGAGGGGGGTCTGAGGCTCCAGGAGAAGCCCTAGGCCTGAGGTGCCCACTGTCAGGCTCACGGCTGAGCTGACAGCTGGTCACTGCCAGTCTGGGGAGGGCCGAGCGGGTTCCCTTCGGCTCCGGGGGCTCCGTGAACCACACTTTGCGATGTGCGAGTCGGAGTCTTGGACCTGTGGGTCTGATGGCTGGAAACGCAAACCCCTCAAGTGCTGGGCATCGAGCTGGGCTGCAGACACCACAGGACAGTGCCGTCTCCCTGGATGCAGAGCCCGTGGCCGCAGGCTAGGAGTGACGCAAGAACTAAGAAAGGAGCCGAATCTCCTTTCTCTCCAGGCAGAGAGGGGCCCACGTTTTCCTTCAAGGGTCAGATAACACCTATTTCAGGCTCTGCGGACATCAGACCCTGTGGCAGCGGCTAAACGCCGTCACGGGGGCTGGAAGTCAACCCTGGAGCAAGGGGACCCAGAGGAGTGACAAGGCTGCAATGGAACTTGACTGTGATGGACAAGGGCAGGGGTGGGGCCAGCGGACCACCACGACTAGCCCTGTCCCGGGCACTGGCTCCGGGCACTCAAGAGGAATCGCGTTGAGATGAGTATTATTTCCGAGTCTTAAAGTCTGATTGGATTCTCACGCCCTGGACAGACTGGATTCAATGAGACCATCACAGCTGTTGGGGGCTCCAGCCGGCAGGTACCAGCCCCTCCACGGCCTGTGTGAGCTTCAGCAGGTTAGTTATGCTGAACCCATTGCCTGATCTACAGAAATTGAGAAGGGGGGGAGTTCCCTAAGTCACATGTCTGATGACCCGGATGCTGCCAAATCCATACACGTGGATTCCATGTGGCCCAGCGGAGAGGAAGTTGCCCTCTTCTCCTTCCTCCTCCTTTTCGTAAAAAGCGCAAAGCTTCAAGGCTCAAACCAAGAGGCCAGGACCTGAAAACAAGGCCAGGAGTCGACGCTGACCTGAGCGCAGGCTGCTCTAGGCAGGGGAGGGGAGGCGTTTCCCTTCTGCGTCTGGCACCAGGATCCTTGGGGGACTGGGCAGGTTCAAGCTAAAGGAACCAGGTCCAGGTCTCCAGCTCTCCGGCCAAGGGCTTGAAGAACTGATGCAGATTTAAGATGGAAGACAGCGGATTGGTGCTAAAACGACCAGTCAGCTCTTAGCATCGAAAATGGCCCAATGAGGTTTGTAGGGTGGGGCTTTGGGAAAGGCTATAAGGCAGCAAAGGGCCCAGCATGGGCCATTCCGCAGCCAGACCCTGAAGGCAGAAGGAGCCTTCATTCTGCAACCTGTAGGGTTTTCAACCACTCTTCCTAGACCTCCAGACCTGTGTGGACCTTGCAGAGACCTGGCCGCTGCTCTTGCCTTGGGCCTTGCCTCGGGCACTGTGCAGAGAGCTCCAGCTGCCCTCGCCCTCTCTCCACATATGGCCTTCCCTCTGCGTCTGTCTTAACTTTCTCTTTTAAGACCCCCAGTCAGATGATTCGCCCAGCCTCATGACCTTAAACTTCAGTGATCTCTTTAAATCTCCTTTCCCCAGCCCAGTTTTCCATGCCCAGCGTCACTCCGAGAGAGCAGGGGTGAGAACTTCACATGGCATTGTGGGGGTGGCGGGGACACAGCCCTGGCTACCTGCAGGGTAAGTCAGTCAGGCGTTTTCTGCCATCAGCCTCTATGAGCAGCACCTGTTCTATGCACCCTCCCCATGATGGTGCTCACGTGGGCTAGTGGGTGTGTGCATGCATGGGTGGGCTCCCCTGGGTCTGGGATGAGGGGGTGGGGGAGTAATGCGAGGGGAATTAGGCCAAGAGAATGAAGGAGAACATGGAGTTTCAGAGGGGGATTTCGGAGGAACTCAAGAAACTCAAGCAGCTGTTTCCCTGCTGCCTGTTTTTCCCTGTTCATTATTAAAACTTCCACGAAGGTCATTCCAAGGGCTCCATAGTGCCAACATCCTTGTCGCCCATTGTAGGGTTACTGGCCCATCCATGGTGTCCATTGTCATGCAGGCATCAGGCTCACCAGCCTGCAGAGGGCCTTCATTAGTTCCAGCAGTTGCACAGATACACCAGGCAGGGCTGGGCCAGGCCTGGGGTGGGGAGGGGGGTGGGGAGGCAGACAAGACCCCAGGTTCCCAGGGATCCTCACACCTTTTCTGGGCTCTCTTTGGCATTCTCTAGTGCTTATTCGTGCTCTCTCGTGCCCTCTGCACCTCTGTACCCCTCTCTCCCAGGCCCAGATGCATGCACTCACACATGCGCACACACACTAGGCCGAGGAATCATGGGGAAGCTGTAACACCAAGTACTGGTCACAGGCGAATGGAGGAAAGAGCCGGACTCACCCTACAGGCGCCAACGTTCTTTCACTGCTAGAACCAACGATGAACCCCAGACTGGGAGGGTGGCAAAACACACCTCCTGAGACTAGAGTTCATTTTGACATGAGGAGCGTCGTCTCGGTCTGGCCAGAGCCCTTCCTCCCGCAGCCCTTCCGCAGCTTACCTCTTGGGCTAGGTTTTGGGTCTCCCTTTGTCCCCTGGGTTTGCCTCTGCTCCACTCCATGCTCTTGCTGTGCTCAGGCTGGGGGCAGGAAGCTGGCGAGGTTGCCAGGGCCCCACTAAGGCCTGGGTCACGTATCCCCTGGGTCTTGGCTTTCCCTGAAGCTCCGCATCCAGATGAGGTCTGGCTGGCCTGGCCCCTCTCAGACCACAGCGCCACATGCTCCCGTCTTGTCTGCGTCCTCTCTGCAGGGCTGGGGCAGGAAGTGCTGAGGGATGCTGGGACTGCCCCAGCACTTCCTGCCTCACTCACCCCGTCTCCCTGGTGACCAAGGCTGGGGGAAGGCAGCGGCCAGGGGAGCAGAGGCTGAGACTGTATTTCTGCCCCTCTGTGCTCCATCCGTGAGGCGAGCCACAAAAGACAGCCTGGCTGCTCAGGGGGGCGGGGATGGAGGGGACAGGTCACCTTTCAGCCGTGTCTTCTGCCCCTTCTGCTTGGAACATTTCAAACACACCCTCCCATTGTCCCCGGTACCCCTCCTGCCCTAGACGAGACCCCCAAGCTCCACGGCGAGACAGTTAGGGACCCCGCGGGCTCGGGAAGCGCTGGCCCCGGCTGAATCCGAGGCGGGAGCTGATGTCTGGGTGCAGCCTGGTCTCCCAGACAGGCTGCCTGCGACGCTGAAGAGACGTGATCGCACCCGAGGAAATCAGACCAGGTAATTCAGAGTTAGGACGGAAACATGTTCAGAAAGAAGCCGTCATCAGAACCGCGTAGCCTGGCTCTCCGGCGCTGGCGGTCTAGCTTGGACGAGCGGTGCCGAGGCTGTGGCGGCCTTGGTCCAAGTTCTTTCCACGGTTCCTTCTGGGCCGGTCCAACTCCATCCTCAGGGACGCCTCAGCCCAGCCACAGCGATTGCTGGACCAATCGGATGCTCCTGCCAGAGGGCTGCCGGGGACCTTAGCTCCTGCGGGCCAAC
>PVHY01031462.1:0-12641 GCA_004024945.1 Uropsilus gracilis | reverse complement strand
AGACCAGGTCTTGCTATTTTTGCCCCGTGGAACCGCAGGCTCACGTTGCCTGGGGTACCACAGACTCAAGCAATCCCCAGCCTCAGTTTCCCAGGTAGCTGGGATTACAGGCGCACACCACCACACCCAGCTATATATTTTTTGGAACTAGGTCTCACTACGGGCCCCAGGCGGGACTTGAACCGTGATCCCTAGCCCCAGCTGCTTCATAGGCTGAAACTTACAGGCATGAGCCACCGTACCCGGCTTAATAACTCATTTCTTTTTATCACGAACAAAATTTCATTACATGATGTATCACAGTTTATCCATTCACTTTCTGAAATTTGCTTTCAAGTTTTGAAAATTATAAACAAAGTGGTTGTAAACACTAGTGTGTAGGTTTTTGTGTGGACATAAGCTTTCAACTCATTTGGATAAATACCAGAAGTACCACTGTATAAACTGTATGACAAGAGTGTGTTTAGTTTCTCAAGAAAGTGCCAAATGTCCTCCAAAGTGGATACACCACTGCACATTCACACCAGCAATGGATGAGAGTTCTTGTGGCTGCAGGTCCTTGTCAGCATTTGGTTGTTGAGATTCTGGGTTTTAGCCATTCTAATAGGTGTATAGTGGTAACTCATTATTTCAATTTGCAGTGAGTGGTATCCCATTGTTTTAATTTGCATTTCTCTGTTGACAAATGAAGTTGGATATCTTTTCATATGTATATCTGACATCTTGTAACTCCTCCTTTTGTGAGGTATCCTAGGGCCTTTTGCCCAGTTTTAAACTGGGTTGTTTTCTGAATTCTTTGTGTATGCTGGATATTAGTCCTTGCAAGTATTTTACACTAAATCAGACTTGTCTGTTAATTTTCTTGATAGTATCTTTATCAGGGTAGAGCTTTAAATTTTAATGAAATCCAGTTTGTCCATTTTGGGGGTTATGGTTCACGCTTTTGGTACATCTCTCCCCATATTTTCCCAATGTCTGTGAAGATGTTGCCTTATATAGTCAAAAGGAGTTTGCAGGTGTGATGAAAAACCTTGACATGGAAAGATTAGTCTGAATTATCCTTGTGGGTGCACTGTAATTACATGTATCCTTACAAGGGAAAGAGGGAAGCAAAAGGCTACAGATCAGGAAGGTGTGGCCGTGGAGCAGAGTTTAGAGTGATGAGTGGAAAGGTACCACAAGACAAGGTACCACCAGCACCTCTAGAAGCAGAAGAGATAAGGGAATGATTCTTCCCTCAAGCTTTCAGAAGGCATGAACTTCCAGAAGGCATGTAGTCCCACCAATCCAATTCAGATGTCTTACCTCTGGAACTATAAGCTAACAATTTCCTGTTATTTTAAGCCAACTAGTTTGTGGCATTGTGTTACAGCAGCAGCAGGAAAGTAATATAGCCAGCAACAATTTTTGACACTTAGAAAACTAGTATTGAAGCTCACTTCTCTTCATATTACTGGTCTCTGAAAGGGTCCTTCTCCCTTTTGGACTTATCATCCAGCAAAAAGGCAAACAGATGTTTAGGAACTGGTAGGACAAGAAAAGCCAACCTGTCAGTGAAGACGTTAGCATGAGAGCCTTTTATTTAAATATTTATTTCATTAGTTTTAAAGTCTCCCTTCCAAACCACAGATATAACTAGAACCCAAATGTCCCAGGGAATAAAAATATCAACTTGGGGGATGTGTCCTGAGAATAGCAGATTGTAGATCGCTAGAATCAAAAAGAGATCGTCCAGTTCACCCTGCCCACCTGACAGATGAGGGTTGTGGCTAGGATGAAGGTAGATGTCTGGGAGTGGGAAGGGCAAGTTCGGGCCTGGCAGCCAGGGCTGGAGCCGCCATCTCAGCCTTGGAGCCTGGCCCTGCCCTGGTCCCACCCGTCATGGCTGCTGTTGGTACTGGCTCTCTGTGGCTGTGTAGAAGTCATCCAGCACACTCTGGATGTATTCGAAAGTGGGTCGCTCCTCAGGGCGGTTCTTCCAGCAGCGAGTCATGATGTTGTAGAGCTCCTCAGGGCAGTGCTCTGGTCTAGGCATCCGGTAGCCACGCTCCAGAGACCGGATCACCTCGGGGTTTGACATCCCTAAGAAGGAATCAGGCAATTAATAAGGGAGGAGTTGGAGACAGAAGCTCAGGGTGGCAGATACTGTGGCCTCCCCAGTGGCCTTCATTCCTCTCTTCCCTGTGAGAGTGGAGTCCCTTTTGCTGTGAAAGTCTGTTCCTTTCCCAGGTCAGGCGGGGTGGGGCTGGGGTCAGCCCGGAAAGAGGCCAGGCCTGCCGGTGCGCAGGCCACACCGCACATCTGAGCCCTTTGAAGACACAGGGCTGGTTATGGGGGGTGGGGGCAGGGGGGGCGGCGGTGACGGAAGGGGTGGGTGGTATGTCTGCCACAGTCTCCCCTGGGTTTGCCTTCAACACGAGAGCTCTAATTAGGAGTGATACCTTATCACTTATACATATTGTATGGATGGATACAATATCCATCCATACAAACCAAACCAGTGAGATACTGGTGGAAAGTCCCTTAACATGTGCCACCTGGGCAGGACTCAAGGGGAACATGGCGAGCACCACATGCATTGAACTGGGAGAACCAACAAAATATGACGCCTACAATGTCACCAAGGAGATTTGAACAAAAACTTGGCACAGAGAAGCTGTCAATAAGGGCAGTGCACACCCTCTTTGTTTAGAGGGAAGATACCACGGAAAGCTGGGCATGGTGGCTCGTGCCTGTAATCATCAGTCTGCGAAGCAGCCGGGCCTAGGGAACGTGGTCTGAGTCCTGCTCAGGACAACACAGCCAGACCTAGCCCCAAATAGCTGGGCGTGGTGGCGCATGCCTGTAATCCCAGCTACATGGGAAGCTGAGGCTTGGGATTGCTTCAGTCTGTGGTACCACGGGCAACAGTAGCCTGCGGCTCCACGGGCAAAAATAGCAAGACCTAGACTAAAAAAAAAAAAAGAAGAAGAAGAAGAGGCTTGTCTAATGGCAGTGGCCCCACAGCAAAGTCCCAAGGGAGGAGACCTACCATCAGCTGATGGATGTCCCTTCGAGGATCTGCTTTTCCAAAATATAAGGTGGAGTCATGCCCCCAAAGCCAAAGACCTGAAGCATGACTGAAGGAGCAACAAAACATGGCACAAACTGTGGAGATGAGACCCACCAAGACCAAAGGTGCTCCAAAAGCAGTACAGGAATGATAAACAGCACGTTCTACCAAGTCCGGGGAAATCGCACTCTCACCAAGGATGAGGAAATGAATCAAAGAAAAAAAAAAGACTAAAAAAGGACTAAACAAGGACAAACAGCAAAAAGAAAGGAGGCAAAGAGACCAGGGGAGATGTGGTGTGGGGGGTATTCCCATGGGGATTAGCAGTTATATAATCATATATTGTAAAATATGAAAAAAAAAAAAAAGTCTGTTCCTTTCCCACCCTTCCCTGCAGCTGTGTCAGGGACATGGTGCCTGGTTTGGGTCCGGGGAGATGAGGGGGAATCCCCTGGGAGACTACAGGACAGATTTTCCTCCCTGGTGAGAAAAGAAGCTTGGGGAACACACCCTTCCTCCTTCCTTTGGACATTAGGAGACAATGGAGTCATTGGAGCAGCAGCAGCCACTTTACCACATGAGGAAGACAAACCACAGAGAAAGTTCTGAGAACCCTTGAGCTGATTAACCAGGCACCAGTGCCACACTGCTTGTTATTGCCTGTGTTTTAGCCATTTTTTGTCTCATTTTGTTACTTGCAGCTTAACATATCCTAGTGGACACAGAGTTCCAGAATCCATTGCCTGGCATTTATTGGTGTACACTCAAGACCAGACTGAGTGTTACCTTATATGTGGGACCACTATTTAATTCAAGCTTGCTAGTTACACTTTAGAAAAACTGTTTACATGTTTATGATCCCTGAATTTATATCATCAACTCTGAACTCCAAGCTCAAATATCCAAGGGCTTCCTTTACTTGAATGTCTACAAGTTACCTCATAACAAGGCTCAAGCAGAACTCTTTAATTGCTCACTTAAAACCAAGAGAATCAAGCTGGGCATGGTGGCGTGTGCCTGTAAGCTTCAGCCTATGAAGTGACTGGGGCTGGGGATCGTGGTTCGCGTCCAGTTTAGGGTAACATAGCGAGACCTAGTTCCAAAAATAGCTGGGCATGGTGGCACGCACCTGTAATCCCAACTACCTGGGGAGCTGAGGCTGGGGATTGCTTGAGTCTGGTACCCCAGGTAACATGAGCCTGCGGTTCCACGGGCAAAAATAGCGAGACCTAGTCTCAAAAACAAAACAAAACAAAAAAACAAGAGAATGATCCTGAATTCTTCTCTGTCCATCACCTTCCACATCCTTTGTTCCTTTGAAATATAGCATCAACCCATCAACTGAGCTCAATCGCCATCTCTGCTTGTGTTGCTGTGGGCGCTACCACACCTACCTTCCCCCAATCCACTCTCCAGGCTTAACCAAACAAAGCATCACTTAAAGATGGAGTCAGATGATGCCACTTCCTGGCTCATAACCTTTCAATGGCTTTTAGATGAGACCCATTCTCTCCTCACAACCTCATTGTCTATCATGCCTTGTCTCAGCTACCTGACTGACTTCCTTGCTATTCTTCAGGCAAACCTCAGATCCTAAGAAACAGCAGTGCTTTCTGCCAGAATCCTTTCTCAAGATCCTTATTCAGCTCAAATATGACCTGCCTCCAGGAACCTGACACCACCCCCTTCTCCCACACCCCTACTTCATTTTCTTCTCAACATGATCGCCATCTGGGACTGTGTATCGCTTCAGGGTGTGTCCCTCCCCACACACAGGCTGGAACATGAACTCCTCACACACAGGGAGCTTGTTTCTCACTGTCTTTTCCATCTTGAGCACACAGCAGGAACGCAATGGGTGGTGAAAATGAACCAAGTATCTCCATCTTTTACTTCTAATTTTCACAAGTGCCCTTATGAGGTAGACATCGTTACTTATATTTTTTTTACAGGTGAAGATACTTGATAGGAGGAGAAAAGTGAGTTTTTCAAAGTAGAATTGTTCCCAGGTTAAGAATCAATTTCAGGACAGTCTATGAAAAATATCAGGGGCGGCTCAGATCTACCTGAGCCCTTCATGCCAGTGCTTTGATTGGGTACCCCAGGGCACAACTCAACCAAACAGGAGCAGAGAACATCATCTACACAGGCAGTCTACACATTGGGCATATCTTTGTAGACCAGCGTGGCAGATGCTTGGTGGAGGAAGCTGTCCATGGGAAGCAGGATTTATCTATTTGTTGAATGGACACAGTCCATTCAGTTACTATTAAGTACCCGCCCTATGCCAAGCATAGAGAGGCAGTGATGATCCACCCACGGGGAAGGCAGACATAATTTCTGGTCTCATGGAGCTCAGAGTCTGATGGGGAAAATAGATAACAAACATATGGTGATCAGCTGTGGTGACTGCTGCAAATGAAACAGTCTAGGCGATGAGACAGTCGCCAGGCAGATGTGTGGTGCTTTGGATGACCACATTGAGATGAAGCTAGGGAAGGAAAGAAGGGTTGGGTGCTATAGGATCTGCAGGCTATAAAGAGGAGTTTGGGATTTTGTCCTAATTACAGTGGGAAACAGAAGGGAACAAGATGGAGGCATGGGGTTAGAAGCAGGCAGACTCAAGATGAGTTTTGTAGTCAAGTGGCCAGACCTTGTTGGATATAGTCAGGGGAAGACAGAAGGTGAAGGACACAGGAAGCCCAGATTACAAGCTGAAGAAATTGGGGGGTGGGGGAGGACAGAATCGGTGCCCTTAACTGAGAGGGGGCAGGGAAGGGGAGGCTGGGGGCGAGGATTGAGAGCTCAGTGCAAATGGACACACTCACAAGGGAAGAGAAACAGGCTCGAGCTGACACCCCTTCCCTACCTGGGTAAGGGATCCGGCCATAGGTGACAATCTCCATCAGCAGGATGCCAAAGGACCAGACGTCTGACTTGATGGTGAAGGAGCCGAAGTTGATGGCTTCTGGAGCTGTCCACTTGATGGGAAACTTGGCCCCTGTGGGGTTGGACAGAGGGGAGTCAGCCTTGGGAGCAGCTGGGACAGGGTCTCTGTGAGGGTGAGGGAACAGGATGGGACACACTAGGCCCCTGTGGTTTCCTCAGTTTGGCCCCAGGGAACATTCATCCTGGGACAGGAGGGCTCCCCAGGGAGCTCTGGGGTGGAGTAGGGGGATGACTTTGCAGCCACCACATCGATTCAGCTGATACCTTGGTGAACTACAAATCCTCAAGAGTGGGAAGCTAATGGTCACAGAATCCGTGGGGATGGGAGGACATGAGGGGGCCCTCCCTCTCAGCCCCCTACCCCTGGCAAGGTGGGGAGGAAGATTTTGGCTCTTGATCACTGAGGAGTCCACCCTTCACTGAATGTCTCTCTCACTTTTCCTCCTCTCCTTCCACCTAGCCTGGGAGGAGCTCAGTTAACTCTGGTCAGCAATTTCTTCTCTTTTCTTTCTTTCTTTTTTTTTTTTTTGAGACTAGGTCTCGCTATTTTTGCCCATGGAACCGCAGGCTCACGTTGCCCAGGGTACCACAGACTCAAGCCATCCCCAGCCTCAGCTTCCCAGGTAGCTGGGATTATAGGCACGTGCCACCATGCCCAGCTATTTTTTGGGACTAGGTCTTGCTGTGTTGCCCCAGTTGGGACATGAACTGCAATCCCCAGACCCCGCCATGATTCCATAAGCTGTCACTTACAGGCACACGCCACCATACCCGGCGTTTGGTCAGTAATTTCTCTTATTTCCCCTGGGATTGGTGAGTGTGGTCTCTGGGACACATGTTGTTTGAGTGTGATGATATCAGCTTTATGACTGAGAATAGAGTCAAGCTTTAAACATGCTGTGTGAGCCCCCATCCCATCCTTCCTTGAGATTGAGAGAGGGTTTTCTTCATTCCCCTTATCCTGTCCTGGTATAGAATCATGCATCTTGCTGTTCTCTTACTGTTTACCTCTGTTTGGATTCTTCATTATTGCATCATAACAAAAATAAAATTAAGAGCACACATTTTTCAGATGCAGCATGGGGCACCTTCTCTATGTCTGTGCCTTTGAAATCACCACTCAGCTCAGCACAGGTCAGGCCCAAACAGCTCCCCCATCCCTCATCAATAACCCGCACTCACGTAATGCCTATGCTGACCTCGGTTGCTATAAATGAGTTTTTCACTTTAACAGTTGTATTGAGATAGATCCATAGACCCTATAACTCAAGCCCTTTAAAGTATATAACTCAAGGATTTTCAGTATATTCACAAAGTTGTAAATTGTCGATTTTCATTCCTTTTCCCAAAAAAGTTTTTAAAAAATCCACATTTCTCTCCAACTGCCTCCTCCATCCTTCGGCAGACATTCACTGTCCTCCGCCATGGATCCCCTTTTTCTAGACATTTTACATAGATACAGTTGCACAAATGTGCAGTCTTCATGGCTGGCTCCTTTCACTTCACATGATGCTTTTAAAGTTCACCCATGTTTGGCACGCACAGGTGCTTTTCTCCCCTTTTTTATAATTGGACAAAATTTTAGGAACTGGATAGCCCATGTTTTATTCATCTGTTTGTCATGGACATTTTGGCTGAATAAAGCAAATGTTCACATGCAAGTTTGCCTGTTTCTGAATCTTAGTTTTTTGTTTTTGTTTTTGAGACTAGGTCTCATTATGTTGCTTGGGGTAGTCCCAATCCCATGAACTCAAGCGATCCCCAGTCTCAGCCTGCCAGGTAGCTGGGATTACAGGCACCCGCCACCACGCCTGGCTGCTTTTCGAGACCAGGTCTCTCTATGTTGTCTGGAGCAGTCTTAAACCCATGAACTCAAACAATTCCTGGCCTCTTGCCTCCCAGCACTTGGATTACAGGTATGAGCCACTGTGCCTGGCTGTATCTTAGTTAAACAGAGCCAACCAGCAGGTGCTTTTGGGGTCTGTCTCCTTCCACTCTGATACTATGCCTCTGAAATCACCCATCTCACTGCACGTAGCACTGGTTTGTAAACTTCACATTGCTACGTAACTTTATCTGCTACTATATCATAATTTTTTTTTTTTTTTAGGTCTAGGTCTCCTGATTTTTGCCTGTGGAACTGCAGGTTCTTGTTGCCCGGGGTACCACAGACTCAAGCAATCCCCAGCCTCAGCTTCCCAGGTAGCTGGGATTACAGGCGCGCACCACCACGTTCAACTATTTTTTTTGGAACTAGGTCTCGCTACAGGCCCCAGGCGGGACTCAAACCGCGATCCCTAGCCCTGGCCGCTTCATAGGCTAAAGCTTACAGGCACAAGCCACCGTGCCCGGCCTATATCATAATTTCTCTATCTACTACTTATGGATAGTTGGGCTATTCCCAGTTTTTTTCTATTACATAGAGTTGCTCTTACACTTAATCTCAACCCAATTGGCAGGGCACCCATGTGATGGTTGCAGGCCCGGGCATCATATTCAGAAAGGCTTCATCAAGCTGAATCACACACAAAGGATACTGGGACAGACCTTTTATTTGACCAATCACTTTCACAGGTATAACTCTCAGTACTCACAACTCACCCCAGGGGACGCCAGGGACCCTAAGCACTCCTTACCTTCTCGAGCTGTGTACTCATTGTCCTCGATGATCCGTGCCAGGCCAAAGTCAGCAATCTTGCACACCAGGGCCCCGGACACGAGGATATTGGCAGCTCGGAGGTCTCGGTGGATGTAGTTCCTTCGCTCGATGAAGGCCATCCCTTCTGCAATCTTCACCCAAAACAAAGATACCCTCCTCTTCAGATCTGGCCCCGCCCAAGGTGGGTCTCAGTCAAAAGCCCAAAAGGAGTGTCCAAGTGTGAAAAATGGGAAATATGTGCACCAGCTCCCTCTCTTTTATTGAGAGGGGTCAGGGCTCAAGTTGGTATCTGTCTATCCTTTCAGGTTAGGGAGATCCTCAGGGCCTGAGCCCATTTGGGGCCTTGTCTAGAGTTCTGATGCTTGCAGAGAACACTTTGAAGACTAAGCAAAGGCATTATTTCTCTAGGACCCACACACCCCAGGATATCATGAAGAGATTTCATCCCCCACCTTATCTTTGGGGACAGCCTAGGCTCATGTCCTACTCTGCTGTATCTCTTATACCATCTTTACCCCAGCCTGGGTAGGGAATATTCATTAATTCATTCAACAAATATCTACTGAGTGCCTTGTGGGCACCAGGTATGTCACTCGAACAGGTGATAAGTCCAGTAAAATCCCTGCAGGTGGTAACAAGCAACATAAAAAAAAGGGGGGGGGGTAAAGAAAAGTGATAGAATTTCTTTTTTTTTTTCTTTTTTGAGACTAGGTCTTGCTATTTTTGCCTGTGGAACCGCAGGCTCACGTTGCCTGGGGTACCATGGACTCAAGCAAACCCCAGCCTCAGCTGGGGATACAGGCATGCACCACCATGCCCAACTATATTTTTTTGGAACTAGGACTCACTACGTGCCCCCGGTGGGACTCGAACCGCGATCCCTGGCCCCAGCCATGGCTTCCTAGGCTGCCACCTACAGGCATGCGCCACCATGCCTGGCCTAGTTAACAGAATTTCTTTGTAGTCAGGGAAACCTGCTTTGAGAAGGTGATCTCAGTGATGTAGTGTGGAATGAAGGCATTCCTGGCAGACAGCACAGCAGGTGCAAAGGCCTGAACTGAATAGAGCAGCTAGGCAGACATCAGTACAGGAGAGCATGGGGATCCAAGGCTGAGTGGGAGGCAGCTAGCTGATCATGAAGCTTGTAAGTTTGGAGAGGAGGCTGACTGCATGCTGAGCACGACGACAAGAAGACAGTAGAGGCTTCCAGCAGGAGTGTGATATGGCCTGCTGTACATTTAACTGTCACTGTGACTGCTGGGTGACTAGACTGGAGGATTCATATTCACAGTGGGGCAGCCTCTTAAGGAGAATCATGGGTTTCCTCAGAGACAGTTTTTACTTGCAAGGGTTTGTGCAAAAGAGGTTTAAGATGAATCCTCACACACCAGAAAACTGCATTTCATTTAAAAACTGTCCTGCCGGGCACGGTGACTCGTGCCTGTACACTTCAGCCTATGAAGTGGCCGGGGTTAGGGGTCGTGGTTTGAGTTCCACCTGGGGCCCGTAGGGAGACCTGGTTCCAAAAAAATAGCTGGGCGTGGTGGCGCGCACCTGTAATCCCAGCTACCTGGGAAGCTGAGGCTGGGGATGGCTTGAGTCTGTGGTACCCCGGGCAACATGAGCCTGCGGTTCCATGGGCAAAAATAGCAAGACCTAGTCAATAAATAAATAAATAAATAAATAAATAAATAAATAAATAAATAAGTAAGTAAGTAAGTAAGTAAATAAAATAAACATAAAAATAAAGATTGTCTTGCCAGCTGCTTGAGACTGGTGTTATCACCTCTGCTTTACCAAGGGGACCCTTATTCCAGATCACAGCACCTAGAACATTCTGAATGTTGAACTCAGCCAGAAGGGTTTCCAAACCCAGATGCCCCAATTTGCTTCTCACTACCCAGAATACCAGTGTTCTAAAGGACTGAAGATGAACACAATTTGGGAGATTATTTAGGTGGGGGCGAGAGGGATGCAGGACCCTCGCCAGACCCAACTGCCCCAACGAAATCACTCTAGATTTAGTTAAGAGGATGTTGCACTAGCAGGAAGTGACCAGCAGGGGGCACACATGGCTGTTGAATCAAAGGTTTCAGCTCCAGACTTTGCATAAAAACTTCATGATTTTGTTTGGGATAGCTGACCCCGGGTGCAGTGAGACAAAAACTCTTGGCAAGGAAAGTGTGGGAAATTTATATGGATTAGCTATTATGTTTCTAGCAGCATTGTAGCTTATGCATTTGGTATAAGATACTTAAAAGCTTAAATGGCATTTGTTTCCATAAAAAGCATTTAAATATGCCTGGAGGCAGGCAGATTGCTATCAGCTCTATTTCACAGGTGAGAAAGCAACTGGCCCCAGGGGAGACCTGGATTGGAACACTGGCAGTCTTACTCGGGGTCATACATTCATGAAGTTGCCTCACTTCTCTGCTCCATCTGGCAGAATAGGTGCTAAACTTGGCAGTTGTCGCTTCCTGGCCTTCACTGGCTGACACGCATGTGCACTTATTTACACAGGACACAAGGTGCAGTGGGGCAGTGGGACAGCCCCTGCTTAGGCCGGAAAGGAGAAAGGCGCCAGGGGAGGCCCAGTGCTCTGTGATCTTAAGCAAACTACCTCACCCCTCTGACCTCATTTATTTTCTCCATGAAAGGGGAACATAGGCCCTGTTTCCAAGAGATTGTGTGAAGATTAATCCTCTAAGCCTAACATCTGGGCTTAGAACAGTATCCGGCATATTTTGAGGGTTCACTTCAGTGGTGGTCATTAATACACCTGTGGAGGAAAGTGGGCTATGGAGAGGGCTAGCAACTTGCTCCGAGCTAACACATGGCCTCACATCCAAAACCCTGCGTGACTCCTGAGCCCGCGTGCTTACTGGGTACTACTTCCCAAGGTTTTGCCAGCTGAGGGGATAATGGATAAGCTTACTGGCTTCACTGTTGGTCTGAAACCCAGAGGTTAATGAGGTAGTGAGTTTTCATGACTGTCAATGGGCTACTAGGATGGCAGGCACTGGGTTTGACTTGGCATCTGAGAGCCTCAGGGAATCACAGATTCAGAGCTGGAAGGCTTGTCAGGAGATCACAGCCCCAGGCTCTACACACTGAAGGCTACTGAGACCTCAAAGTGAAAGTGGGTGACAGGAAAGGTCCTGATAGGGTGTGCCTCCCCCCCCCCCAATTGTCTCCTGTTTAAGATTGCAGATTTCAAGGCAGGTATGCTAAAATGGGAGAATGACCTTAGTTGGAATTTCCCTTCAGGGGGATGCAGGGGAGAAAGAAGTGAAATGGTCAAGGTGAAACAGGTTTCCTGGAAGGTGGGAAATCAAGGTATATAAAGGGTATGCAAACAAAGAGAAGGGAATCGATTGGATTGGATTGAGATTCTAATATGGAGACTGGAAGAGATGGGAATCGGCCATCTTGTAAAGATGTGAGCCATGTGAGCTTGGCCATGTGGCCACCAAGGGCCTGCAACCCTTGGCTGGCCCAGACTGGCAGCACATGTGCTGAATGCAGTTAAGGAGTTTGCAGATTAGAACTCCGTGTTGGAGTTTGTTTTGCTGAGTTTGACTTGTGTCTGAAAGAGGCCGTGCAAAAGCTAGGCCTGAGAAGAAAGTGAACTTTGCTGGTTCGGCACCATGGAGTTCCTGCTACTTCACTGAAGGTGACAAGGAGAAGACAGCGTGGAAGACGAGGAGGAGCAGTCAAAGGAACATGTCTTCAAGCGTCTGGAGATGGACTCTGTCTGGACATTGGTGAGATGATCAGGACTGAGAGACTGAGGATATTTGGGGCAATCTGGGAAAGGACTTTGGACAATGCTGAGAAAGGTTTTGGACAATGTTAAAGTAGTCTGAGTCTTACATGTTTCTTTTGTAGTTATTAGGATAATTAGAAATCACTTTGTTAGAAATAAATTAGTCTGCTCTGATAGTCTTACATTGATTTGGTATTTTGGTTGAGAAGGCTGGG
>PVHY01031461.1:0-12639 GCA_004024945.1 Uropsilus gracilis | reverse complement strand
CTCTCCCTCTCTTTCTCTCCCTCTCCTTCTCT
Source organism: Uropsilus gracilis (assembly GCA_004024945.1). NCBI lineage: Eukaryota > Metazoa > Chordata > Mammalia > Eulipotyphla > Talpidae > Uropsilus > Uropsilus gracilis. Next base: position 12,607 of record PVHY01031461.1, on the reverse strand, counting down.
CCCTCTCTCCCTTCCTCTCCCTCTCCCCCTCTCTCTCCTTATTTCTCTCCCTCTCTTCCTCTATCTCTCCCCCTCTCTCCCTCTCTTCCTCTCCCTCTCCTTCTCTCCCTATCTCTCTCCCTCTTCCTCTCCCTCACCCCCTCTCTCTCCCTCTATCTCTCTCCCTCTCCTCCTCCCTCTCTCTCACTCTGCAATGAAAGTATTTAGGCATCACTGAGATGCTTTTTCCCTGCGTGTTTAATAAACTTGAAATCCAAACGCCCACCTTGGCCACACGGTGGGTCCCATTTAGTTTGCTTTGGGGTTTGACACCACCCAGGGCAAGGCATGGGATTTGGGAAGTCGGGGTGGGGGGAGGGGGGCGTGGACATGACCTCCTCCCCCAGTGGGATGCTATTCGTCCAGGTTCAGAAGGCTCCTTCTCACTCTGGAGCGTGTGGCCCCCCTGCCAATGTCCCCTTTAAGCACTGAGAGATCACCTGCTTTTTCTGGGGGCTGGAAAGGAGCTGCCAGGCCTTAGACTCCTTGGGGCTGGTGTTTTTGCTCTGTCTTCCCTGCCCCCCTTTCCGTCTCCCAGGCCGGCTCAGCTCAGCCTCCTTGCATCAGCTCTGTCACCTGATTAGCATTGCTGGCTCACACCCACGTGGGCTGGGTTTGAGGATGAAGAGCTACAGTACAAGGGACCTCGAGCTCCGTCCCTGGCCCCTCCGCCCAGGAGGCCCCTCTAGGCCACCTATTAGCCCTCATTGTCCTTCGGGGTCCCATCGGGCACCACCAGGAACCCCACCATCAGAAGTCACCCCACACACCCAGAGCCATGCCCACGGGAACCTGCTCTTCCAGACCCCCACGCTTAAGCCAACCGAGGCCCAACAAAGCGAGGTGTGTAGGGGGGTCTTTGGGGGCACCTGGGGACCCCGGCCCCAAAGCCCCTCCTCCATGAACAGTAGGTTCTCACGCAGGCCAGCCAAGGGCCTCCACCTCCCTTGATCCCATAGCCATGTGCAAGGATTTGTACACCTTCAGCTTTTTCCCAGCCGCATATAAATGCAGAACGCCCCTCCACTGGCCAGCTGGGTTGCAGAAAAGAGTAAATTAAGCTTTCAGCCGGGCACGGTGGCTCGTGCTTGTAAGCTTCAGCCTATGAAGTGGCCAGGGCTAGGGATCGCGGTTCGAGTCCCGCTGGGGCCCGTAGTAAGACCTAGTTCCAAAAAAATAGCTGGGCGTGGTGGCGCACGCCTGTCATCCCAGCTACCTGGGAAGCTGAGGCTGGGGATGGCTTGAGTCCATGGTACCCCGGGCAACGAGAGCCTGCAGTTCCACGGGCAAAAATAGCGAGACCTAGTTTCCAAAAAAAAAGAAAAAAATTTAAGGTTTCACCCCCTTGAAGAGTCCGTGGGCAGAGCTGAGGCGACTCCCAGGTGGACTTAAAATAATCGTCACGGTTATGGGGTGCCCAAGGCTGAAAGCCCAACGACTTGTTGATAAATATTTTTAATTATAAGAAACAATCGTCGTACTGCAAAGGGTGACAAATGATAGCAGAAGCACCACTGACCCCCACGGCCCCTGCACTCCCTGATGGAATCCGTGTCTTCTTTCTCTGTAACAAGTTCTTGGTGACACAGCACTCAAGGCCACCTGCTGACTCATGTTCCAGACACACCTGCCTGTCTTACTTGACAATCCACCAAGGGCACATCAGATACATCGCTCTTCCACGATTCACTTTACATTTTCCCTTCTAGCCATGATCATAACACACACTATATGGCTTAATGTGGAAGGTGGAAGCAGGTAGAGAGATGGAGCTTCAGATAAGAGGAACACCTTCTATCTTTAGCCCCCTCTGGCATGCTAAAGGATGGGCAACAGCATGTCTCTCACCTGTCACCCAGCTCCCTGACCTCTCTGGAATGTCCCAAGAGACATAGGACCTATTAGTAATGGCTGCTGCCCCCACAGGTAAATTCTCCTGTTATCATCATCCCGCATCCTCCCTGCTGCGTGTCACCTACACTTTGCTCCTTCCTCATGACATCACTGTAACATTTCCTAGCTGGGATATATAAGGGGCTTCACAACTTCATTCAGTTGGACTTGGACAAGCTTCCCAGGATCCCCGCTCTGTGGGCTGGCCTCACAGATCGCTATCCCTCTCTTCAATCTCATTTTCTTCTTCATTCCACATGCGACTCCTAACAGCTTAATATTGGATTTTACATTGCATCATCCAATGCAGAGCACCCAGCAAGTTGCCACCTCTCTCCCCTTCTGCCAAAACATGGTAATTCTGAGATTTTTCTCATGTTGCTGCCTGTACGTCCACCTTCATTCGCTCAAGTGTCAGATGATATATGAGGGTACAAATCCAATAGAGTTTTGATGCAGTCTTCTGCCGGTGGAGACCTAAGGAGGTGGCTCCTGTTCTAACACCCAGTGCTCATAGATGCAAGATATTGCCCTAGGGTGTGGCACCATAGAAAGGTGATGGATTGAATAGTTTGGATGTGAAGCCAGCCACCTTGTAGAATTCCTGTTATCAATTGTGGCAATAATCTCTTCTCTTATAATTGCATCTTTGTGGATTTGTCTTGCTTCCTGTTGTTGCTGGTCCAACATGATGCCAGGCTACAAAACGAAAGGAGACTCTACTCCACATTCATCTGTAATGGAGGAGAACATTTCCACTAGTGAGCATGTTAAGGGTTTTTGAAAGTTAACACAACGATTCTCAACTCCTATGTTTGTTAAGCGATATTTATAAGATTATAAATGGAATTTAAATTTCAGCAAGTTAACATTTATAGCTTATATAGCTTTATTCCTTTATTCAGTTAGTATGGTAAGATATATTGATCTTTTAAAGCTATCCTTATGTTTCCAGATAAATCTCAAATATATATGTATGCATTTGTGTATATATAATATATTATATATATATTATATAATATATATATAGAGAGAGACCCTGCTCGATTCTTTCTGTAGAATTTTATTGAAGATTGTTTCATAGAATGGCCATAAATAGCATTGTCTGTAATTTTCTTTTCTTTTTTTGCTTTTTTTAACTTTGGTTTCATAGTTATTATAAGCTCATAAAATAAAGGTAGAATAGTCTTTCATCTTTTTCATTGTTCACATAGTACAAATATTAAATATTCCATGACAATTTGGTTGAACTTACACATAAATACATTACTTTTAAAAAGTATAATAATCAAAGGGTGATTCTGTTTATTTAATTCTGCTTAGGTTTTCTAGCTTTTCATAAAGCATGTTCTATGATAAAAGTCTGGTATTTTTAAGAACTTCCCCATCTTTGTTTCTCAAACAGATGACATTGAGTCATTCAATTTCCTCTCACAATTTCAGTCTCTTCTCTATGACACTTATGAGTTTTTCTTGATCTGTATCACCAAATATAGTTATATAATCTTTGCAAAATTTTAGTTATTTCATATTCAGTTTTTTCTATTATTTCTTTATTTCCATGATATTACTTCTGTTCTCGGTTTATGCATTTATGCTATATATATATTTTAAATCTACTTTTGTTTTTCTTTTAAAAAGTTTTTATCTGTATCCTCAGGATTCTGCTTCTTCTTCTTTTGTTTTTAAATAAAGAGAGCCAAGGCTATTAATTTCTCTTTCAATCTTACTTTACCTGCAAGTCCTAACTTTTGATTATAGTAGGTTCATCGTAACTCTGCTGCAATTAGTTTTAGATTTCTGCTCTGATGTGCCCTTCGATAAATTTATTTTCAGTCATGCTTTGCACTGACAAATGTATCTGCACCATGCAATTTCTCATCAGCAAACAGAACCACATTTCAAGCGGGGATTTAGACAATTACTTCAGCATTGAAAAACGTCAGAGAGTAAAAATCAGAGAGAACTGAAATGATAACTATCAGAGTAGCTGCCGCCCTTAGGGTTGGGCACAAAAGGTCAGTAGCTGGGACCCAGGCTAGTGTAGAGTGGAGGCTGCCCTAAGGCTGGCAGGTCCTTGAAGGGCACTGGCAACTCTTGCCAGGAGTACAGAAATGCTGCTGAGATCAGGGTGAGGCTGGTCTAATCAGAAGACAAGAGTCCTCTTTTCCCTGGTTCCCCACTTCCAAGCTCCCTCTAGCGCCTCCTATTGGCTTAAACTGGAAGTTTTGGTAAGTGGATTTATAAAGGGTCAGTTCAGCTTGAAATTTAATGATGTGTGTAAGTAAATATATGTACATTATGTGTAAGTCCTTATAGAAAGGCAGCCTTTCCACCAGGCCCTTCACTCCAGGGCCAAGGACAACTCTGGGCAGCTGGGACCCAATGCAGTCACGAGCTGTCCTAATGCCGCTCTGTGGGGGAGAAATAGCCCAGTGCTCACACATGCCGCTAAAAATAAGCAAAATGAGACCAGGTCTCCTTCATTAACTTAAGTGGTCTGTTTTACTGGGCTCAGCATCTCCAAAATTCTAGCCTTCTTACCTATAGATAATATTAATAGTTATTAAAATATTTACTTTTTTAAAGTACTAAGTTATTGAAATCTTGTATGTCTTCTATAATTGTAGTACTTTGCCATTTGGGTATTAAATTTTCATCAGAAATACCTTATCTATGCTTTAGATTTCATAGCATTTACATAACTGAGTTGTTTCAAATGTAGTCAGAGTTTTCCATTAACTAAGTCAAGTATGTTTTTTTTAATTAAAATTAAAGTTAAAATTAATTACAACCAAATAAAATTAAAAACTCATTTTCTCCATGCCAGTAGCTACATCTCAAATTCTCAGCAACCTCCTTTGAATAGAGGCAGCCATATTACTGAGCACAAGTCTAGGAGATAATGTTAAATGCAGGGTGAAATGCACATTTTCAAACTCTTTAGTTTGGGGAAACCAGATGATGGATGGATGGGTGCAAGGGAAACTAGAAATGTAGGATGCTTTTAATTTCTTCTTGCACTTTTGCTCTTCAATTAAAGACTGAGGAATAATCTTTCTTGTGTTTCATATCATCCACCTATTCATCCATCTATTCATCTATCCATCATCCACCCATCCATCCATCTGCCCATTATGTTCATCCATCCATCCATCATCCATCCATACATTTTCCTTCCTCTCGATGGGCCCTGAGTAGCTTCCTACTACATACTAAACACAATTTCTGCTAAATTCTTAAGACAAAGATGATTAGGACAATGTAGTTGGTAAATGTAGTTGGTATAGTGAGCTACATAAATAAGTTTCTTCAATTTAAAGTTACTTTTTTAAAGTGTCACCATATACAGTGTGGTTAAGAGTGAGAAGGTGACAAATTCTGGTAGTAGGGAAGAGATTCTTCTAGAAGAGGGAAGAGCACATGTGAATCCACACTACAACAGCGGGTTATGCTTCTGGATTGAAAAGTAGGATGGTGCTGTGGGTGTGTGGAGGAGGGTAGATATAAAACCAGAATTTGTTAGTCAGACCCTAACCGGGTACCAAGACAAGGTGTCTAAGGATGAGGTGTGCATGGGTGAGCAAGAGCAGGATGTGAGAAACACGAGCCCACATCAGGCCTGAGTTTGGAGAAGACTGTCCTACGGGGCAGTCACAGAAGCAGAAGCAACAGTTGTGCACACACGCAGCTACCCCTGGTCTCTGTGTGAAGGTGCACGTGTGGCTATGTTCTCATTTTCACGATTGCAGTAAACAACTGACTTCCAATGACTCACAGAAGGCATCTTGCCACAGGTTCCCCCTGCACATAGTCAGTAGAAAGCCCTTTTCTTAACCTGACTGTTGAGAACCATCACATTCAGTGACGAGTCACTTCAAGAGTTTGGAGTTGTGGGCTGAATGTAGAAAGTGTCTGATGCTGTTTCTGTTGATGCTACCAGGGATATTTGGTTTTCTACCAGCTCTGGCATTTTCCCATTATCATCACTTTGGTGTCACATATCTGCTCCTATTGTCTGGACTTTGCAGACAAAATTCAAGAAGCATTTTGGAGCACCTACTGGTGCCTCTCAGAGGCACCTCAAAGTTTGAGGACTGTTAATCTGTAATAAGAACCCACTTATTAACCCACTCTTCCGGAGACCACCCTCTCCTCATGTTCCCACCTGCACATCTGGCTAGGTCACTTCCTTGTAAAGGTTTTTTGACAACAAGTACACTGAGGGTGGGGGGTGTCACCCACCCAAGATTTGCACACACCCTGGCAAGGGCCTGAGCCCAGGGGGCCTGGCTGGTGGTGGCTGTCATTGTCATCAGCACGGGGACTTGTCTGAGCTGTGTGTGCTTCCCAGGCCTTTACAGATGCACTCCCTGTGAGAGTTTATCTGGAAAGCCTCTAGGAAACACACACTGACTCGGGTGGAGGTTTGCATTCCATTTATTTCATGTAAGGAGATGAAAGGTGCACTTAGCCACACGTCTCTGCCTCTCCCAAAGTCCACAGACAGAATGCATGGTACTGGCCCAGCATTTCATTTGGAATTGACTTGATACCATGTATGGAAACACATTAGTCGGAGAGACGTCTGATGAACCGGGTCTGTGACCACGAGTATCTCAACTCCATTTACATCCATAAAAGCTGGAGCGACCGATCTTAACTCTATTTAAAAGGAAAGAGGGAAGAGCCTGAACTTAAATCATGGAGGTTACACAGAGTGACTTGGAATGAATATTGAGATCGCAGTTTAAGTTCTCTTTCATAACTGTGCTGTTCAGCTAATTCAGTTTCTGTCTTAATTCCCAGAAGAAGAGCAAATCATTCAGTCAAATTGTTGGCTGCTGGGGCAGATGATCCTCAGTAAAAATTGTGACCTGTCCCCAAGGCTGACACCCTAGAATGTGGTCCCTTCTGCTTCAAGCTATTCACGAAGCAATACACCATCTCCCATCAAGCCACTGGAATAAAACAAGCACGTTTCAGTAACTTGTTTGTTACTGAAAGAGAACCTACCTTATCTTCACTAATATGTCAACAGTAATTGGGTCTCTGAATGTTTTTCCAGTGAGGAGGGGGAAGACTTAATTTCAAAGATGAATCATCTGCCTCCAACATCTTCTTAGTTCCACTGTGACATTCATAAGAACTTTCTTTGTCTGAAACAACTTATACTATGACTCCATACCTGCCTCCTCTGGTAGACACTGAGGTTTGAACTGACCTACATGAAATTGGTATAGACTGATTTCTCTCTTAGCCACTTCAGTCTCTCTGGAGTGAATTGCAGGAGTGAAGCTTTCTGGTATGTTTCAAGCATTGGTGGACAAATCACCTATCTCAGAAGACTCAGTCAACCCCACAGGTATCTGCTTTGAAGTAAGAAAGTCAAAGTCCTCAGTTCTTCTTCCTAGAATTCCTGTTTCTGTCTCAAAATCAGATGCTTTTTGGGTCTAATTGGGAAGGTAGTGCCATGCTCTGAGGACTGCCATATTTTGCTGAAAACTAAATCCTTTCCTTCTACCCTTCCAGGCTGATGTTATCATTTACAATTATTTTCATATCCAGAAGAGTGAGGTCTCTGAGACAGTGGACTTCTCCTTAAGTCAACATGTCTCTCTAGATGTTTAATAGGTGGAATAGAAAACAAAGTGAATTGAAGTCCCAGGAAATGATGGGAATAGTTGAAGAGACTCAAGACTTAATTTTCTTGATTAGACTCTATTTCTCACCCAGACCCTGTCTCTGGCCACGCTGCTCCTTTGAATGTTTGCTTTGGAGCTTTTTGTCTCTAATAAACAAATCTATAAAGGTATTTTGAATTAAAAAAATGAGTGTCAAAGAGGGTGTCTTGAAATATCACACCCTACAGGATCCCCAAACTTGCACAAAATCAATCGTTCTTGATGCTCAAGAGTCAAGGGAATGAAATGGCTGGTATGAAATTAAATCGACTCTAATCAGGGGAGGCTAGAATTCTAGAAGTAGGGTGACACCATCAAAGGCTCAGCAGCCCAAACTCAATTTGCTGATGTGCTCTGTGCTGTTCTGAGCAGACCTGGACAACCCCAGAAGACACACAGCCCTGTAGGTAGGGATCTCACTCTACCATCTTTGATTTGCATCTCAAGATTCCAGAAAATGACATGTTGGATGAGGAGCCACTTTATAAGCTAAGAATAAAAGAAAGTTTCATCAATTGTCCTCCGAGCCTCGACAGGGAAGATACGTCTTCAAATTTATCTTCCTTGCTTTAAATGTCTTATGTGAGTGTTGCACCTCGAAAATCAATTTCAGATGTCTCTGGGGAGCGGGAACAAATAGCTCAGCTGCTCTGTATGAAGTCTGAGCTGGAGAGAGAAAGCCTCGCCTTTCACACACTATCAGGAAGATGAGAATGACAGGGGAAAGAGAAAGAGAAAGGAGCCTGACATGTTTTCGGAACATTAGCATCACTTAACTATTAATATTATTTCGTATTCATTATTCAGAGAACAGGACAACCTGACTTTGACCTCACTTTTGAAAAGAATCTATTGATAGGCATGAGAACCGCATTGGAATTAGCCTGAGGCAGGTTGGAATCACCTCCTGGAAGAGAGAGCCTGGGTTCCCAGCACTCCTTCCACTGAGCCATGTGCTAATCAGCTGAGGGCTAGACACACAGATCCTCCAGGAACCAAAACATCCTCAGGTGGGTGGACTTGGGGAGGATCCTTTCTTTGCCAGCACTTGGTTGGGCTAAGAAATGGGACCTATAGCTCCAAGGAACAGTGGTAAAGAGATGGCTTCCCAGGGTGGGTGTGTTTCAGTCTTGGGATCAAGTGTTTGCCTATTGTTGTAAACAAGCATTACCTGCACAAACAACACATTTGCCATGAAAGAACCCATCCTTGGACACCGTGAAGATAACAGCTTTCCAGCTCAGCTGTATGTAGCCAGAGGGGGATTTTCTTCTTTTGTAAATTGGGGGCTTCATTGAGGACAGACTTTGGTTCAGAAAAATAAAATCGGAGTTCCACTGTTGTCCTAAGACTACTCTGAGAAGTGGTGGGGAAGCTTAGGGAGGCTGCATTTCAGAACTTTTCCTTGTGTCGTAGAGTTGTGTCTCTCTTCAGATGATATCTCACAGTATATGAGCATTTGATCAAATCTGGGTCAATAGCCTAGTGCCTTCCCAGGGAGTCAATGAAGGAAGGAATGGCTCATCTTCAGCTCCCATCAGAACCACAAGCATCTGTATCCCTGCCTCCAATTCTCCTTCCTTTCTCATACAATGATGAGTCCAGAAACAAATGCTAACAAATGTGAACAGTAAAAAGAATCCTTGCACACTGTCAGTGGGAATATACACTGATCTAGTTCCTGTGGAAAATATTATATAATTTTCTCTAAATATTACTAGATCAGGTATAGGACCCTACAGTCTCATCCCTACGTATCTATTTAAGGAATGCAAATGCACTCTGTGTTCTTTGCATCATTATTTACAATTGCCAAGTTAAGGACACAATCTATGTGCTCAATGACCAGGGAATGGATTAGAAAAATGTTGCCTGTAAAAAGAATGGAATACTACACATCTGTGAAAAGGGGACTCCTCCTATATACAACATGGAGAGAAGTAAGTAAGATAGAGAAAGACAACTAAATATAAGATGGTTTCACTCACACATGGAATATAGAGAAACCAAACAAATGGCCAGACTAAAACAATAACCAACCTAAAAATCTGACATAGAATTGAGGCTATCAGTAGGAAAGAGAGGGAGCCATAGTGGAGGATAATGGAGTATGGTAGAGGGCTGAGGGTACCTTGGTGGTGGGTAAGGTCCGGAGACAAACATCTGCGGGTATGTGATCTATGCCTCTGAATCGCATGCAGTGTTGTTGTCAATTAATGTTGCCTGAATTGCAAAGGAACAAAAACCAAACTAAAAACAACCAAAAGGGCCATATAAAATGATGGTGTCCCATGCAGTGGCAAAGTATGTGCTAGACTCTGTTGCGACCACTGCCTGCTTTGGAGACCTCATCCCTGAGTGAGAGCGATAAGAAAATGCTATCAACAATGAAAGATTATGAGCTCTTGAAAGAGGGAGGTAAATATCATGGAAGGCTTCCTGGAGGAGGTGAGGACATATGGAGTTGGGAAGTTAAAGGGCAGTTTGACACAGAAGAGGAAAGGACACTAAGCAGTGTCTCGGGGGAGCCACTCAATCCAGGGCTCACGTTCCCCAGGCAGCAGGAGAGCAGCTCCTTGGCACCAGGAAAGCTGCCAAAGCTGCACCGCAGGTGGCAAGAGGGGCTGAGCTTGGCAGGACCGGGAAGGGGAGGGCATAGGAGCCTGGGTCCTGGGCTGGGAAGCCTTCCTTCCTTCTCTTTCACTACTAGATCTGCCCCATTTCGGTTTCAGGTTAAAGGGCTGCCCCTCCCCAGTTATAGGTCCAGAGCATTTACCTTCTCTCTGTCTTCAGTGTCTAGCTGAGAAGTCAGCCCATGAGTAGCAACAATGCTTGGCAGCAGGGTCTTAAGGGTTAAATAAGATACTTCATCAGAACACACCGAAGCCCCTGCATGGTGTGAAGAGCATTTCATTTACTTATTATTTTAATTCTCAATGAGGTGGGATCATACAGAAGGTTTTTTTTTAAATTTTATTATATATATATATAGAGAGAGAGAGAGAGAGATCTTACATCATCGTCTACTCTGAGTTCTCCCACCACCTTGTCACCCATGAACCATCTTAACTCTTGTGCCCTCCCTCTCCTCCAATTTTATCCCCCCTCCCCTGATCTTACCCCCCTCCCCTTCCCTTGCTCTATGCTTCAGTTCTGCTGACACTTCTAAATTTTCTTGTCTGTTTGTATGCTTGTTTTCCTTTTATCCCTCCCTCCTGTAAGTGATACGATCCAGTATTTCCCTTTTTCTTTCTGACTTATTTCCACACACGTAATTCCTCCTAGCTCCATCCATGTTGCTGCCAATGACATATGTTCGTTTTTTTTTGATGGATGGATAATATTCCATCATGTATATAGACCACAACTTTCTGACCCATTCTTCTGTTTGGGGGCATTTGGATCGTTTCCACATCCTGGCTATTGTAACTGCTGTTGGGAATGCAAACTGGCCCAGCTGTTACGTAAAGCTATGTGAAGGATCCTCAAACTACTGAAAATGGAGCTACCATTAGATCCAGCAATCCCGCTTCTGGGAAGCTACCCAAAGGTTACAAGACTAATTCATTGAGGAGTTTTAAGCACACATGTCGCCCGACTGGATGACACCAACACAGCTCAAAGATGCTGCGTCCGCTCTGCCTAAACCTGGTCAGAGACGCGGCTAATGAACGGCCTCCATCTCCCCACACACTCATGCTCCAAAAAATGATTTTTTCCTCGTGATTGTTCATTAACCTGCTGACCCTGGAAAAGCCATTGACCTCTGGATAGCATTTTCCTCATTTGGCAAATCGCCAAACTTCCTACTCGGTGCTGTCAAGATGAAATGATTAATGACAGCGACAGTAAAACTGTTCTCAGTGCCATCGGCACGTTTGCTCCTGCACTCACCCTGGAGAAGGTCCCACACCTGCTTCTTGCTAACTACAAACACTTGGGGTAACTGCAAACCAGTTGTGCCATGATGCCTCAGGGGCAGCTGAGACCGTGGGTGGTTTTGAGGACAGTTTGGTATACAATAGATGCAGAATCGGTGCTTATTCCCTTTCAGCACTAAGCCCTTCTTCGTATCGCCCTTCCTCAAGCTACTCCGAGTTGAGGGATGATTTTATTTATACCGATCATTATTTTTATTGCAGAAGGAGGTCCCAGAAGCCACCCAGACCACCCCCTCACTTTAAACACAGTGACAAGTGTCCAGCAGGGAGGACACTTACCCACCTTAGTTTGCACAGTCGCTTGCCCTGCCGTGTGGGCTTGTAGCCACCGTAGTCGACAATGGGTCTCTTCTAGAAACTGACATTGTCCCCCAAACAGGGGCAGGCGGGACACCTTTGCCTCGTGGGCTTGAGCACCTGTTTGGAACCTTAGTGTGCAGCCAGCCCCCAAATCCTCAGTTCTGGCGGCAGCACTGCTCTGCCCACGCTGCAGGGCCCACAGGCAGCAGGGCGCAGGGACCCTCGGCCACGCGAGATGCCCGGCTCCACGCATAGCTTCTGCTCTTGCTCGGTTCTTTTTCACAGCTTTGGTGGCAGGCAGCTCGCAGGCGTCTCATAAGGCAAATCTCCTCCCTCCCGGATTCCTCGCTCGCCCGGTCAATGCCCACAGAACAATCGCGAAGCCACACGGAAAGGCAGACGTGCCCCAGCATTGTGGATGCACAAAAGCCTGGGGATTGACCTACTTACCGGGCGCCTTTCCTCTCTGCGCCCCCGAGGTCCCCGGCTGCGTTTACAGACGCCGCAGAAACCCTGGATTTAGATAGCGCTTCCCCGGGGAGAAATTATTAGCGCTAATCCTTGTCTCGGAACAAAGCGGCCGTCGATGGCACAATGGCGTTCCTGGCCCTGCACGCGCGCCTGCCCGCCCCGTCCGTGCGACCGCGTGTGAACACCCCGCTCACCTCCTGTGTAAAACACCCTCACCTCGTGTGTTGTCCCCCCTCACCCCGCATGTAACCCCCCCACTCACCTGGTGTGTAAACCCCC
>PVHY01031460.1:0-12640 GCA_004024945.1 Uropsilus gracilis | reverse complement strand
TTTTTTTTTTTTCCCACACCTGCAGTTCCTCATTTAGGGTGCCACTCCCCTCCCCTCATTCCAATACCATGTCTTAAAACTCTTCTTCACCAAACCCTGTATTCTAAAGATTTTTGCCTATGTTTCCTCTTTAATAGTTTGAATTTTCACCTTCATATTTAGGCGTGTGATCCATTTTGACTGAGTTTTTGTGTAAGTATAAAATTTAGATCAAAGTTTTATTTTGTTTTGTTTTTTCGGCTGATGCTTCAGCACCATTTGTTGAAAAGTTTGCTTTCCTCTTTGAATTGCTTTTGCACTTTTGTCAAAAATTACTTAACCATACTTGTGTGGTGCTTTATCTGAGTCCTGGGCTCAGTGCCTCCAATATCTATCTTAAGACCATAATCTTGATCACTGTAGAATATTAGAGTGATTCTTCCTACGTTAGTCTTCTTTTTAAGAGTTGTTTTAGAATAGCTCCCCTTTTATTAAGCTTATCTTTCATGCTTTCTTTAGCTTAGTAGTTTTCAACATACAAGTTAGATGCATCGTTTGTTAGATTTCTACCTAAATAATTCTTATATTTTAATTTAGTTTTGTTATTATTGTTATTATTTTTGGAGAACAGAAAGGTAATTTATTGAATACACTGCTGAGAGGAACAGTGGGTGAGACAGAAGAGATTGTCTGTTATATTTATATAATATTCTATTATATTTAAAAAGCAATAGTATATGATGTGATGTTTTCAAATTTTAGGTTATATATGTTCACTGGTCGAATACAGAAAAAGTTATTTTTGTATCTTCATCTTTTATACTGCAGCCTTGGTGAATCCACTTGCAAATTCTAAAAGGAGTTGGTGGTGGGGTTGGGAGGGGGTAAAATTCCTTGGACTTTTCTAATTAGACATGAAGCTATATGCATATAGGGTCAATTTTATTTCTTCATTTTTGATCTGTATGCCTTCCATTTCCTTTTCTTGACTTTTTGCCCTGGTTATAACTGCTAATTCCATGTTGAATAGCAACAGTGAGGGCAGAAATCCTTACTTTATTCTTAATCTTAGAGTGAAATCATTCAATCTTGACTAGTAAATATGATTTTTTTCTTTTCTTTTTATATGGTATTTGTATCAGAGTAACAATAGCTTCATAGAAGTTCAATGCGCTATCCATTGCGCCACAGAGCCACCTAACAATAGCTTCATAGAATGGGTGAGAAAATGTTCCCTCCTCTTCTTTTTTCTGGAAGTCATGCAATTAATGTTAATTAGTCTTTAAATGTTTGGTAGAAATATCCAGAGAAACCATTTGGAGATTTCTTTTTTCAGAGAATCATAATTATAAATTCAAATTCCTTAATAGCTATAGAGCTATTCAAATTATCAATTTCATACCAGGTGTGAAGTAGAGGGAGGTAATTTTCAAGGAATTTATCTATTAAATTTAAATTCTTAACTGTATGTGTATAGAGGTGCTTGTAGGGTTCCCTTTTATTCTTATGATGTGTGAGGAGCCTAGAGTGATTGCCCCTGTGTCATTTATAGTTCTAAAAATTTGTGTCATCTCCCTTTGTCAGCTTTTCCTACCACTTCCTTATTTTCTTGATTTTTTCAAAAACTGACTTTTTTGTATGTGACTGGTTTTATTCTTTTCATTACATTGATTCATACTGCTATTTTTATAGCTTTTCTTATGCTTTGATTTTATTTGGTTATTTTTCTAATTTATTGAGATGCACGTTTATTTATTTGAGACTTTTCCTCTATTTTGATGCAAGTATTTACTGCTAGAAATTTTCCTCTTGGCACACTTTTAACTTAAACTCACAAATTTTTATATGTTGCACTTCCATTTCCATTCAATTCAATGTACTTTTTAACTCTCAGAGATACTCTCTATTCAATTGATGGTTTGTTCAGAATTGTGCTGTTTATTTCCAATATCTTGGGAAAATATTCTTGCTCTCTGTGTGTTATTGATTTATAATTTGATTCCATTATGGTCAGTCAAAGAACAAAACCTATATGACCCCAGTTACTGTAAATTCTAATTTCAACCTATGCATAGCACTAAATTTAAAATGAATTTCTTATATGTGAAGTCTGTTTTGTATTAGGTAACATTTTTAGACCATTTACATTTAATATAACTACTGCGATATTAGAACTTAAATTTGTCACTTTATGATTATATTTTGTGTGTTTTCTCAGTTATTTGGTTTCTATTTTCTTTTTCCTACTTTCTTCTGATTTACTTTATCACTTGTCTGGAACATCTTTTATGATACTTGTCTCATTCCAAAGTTCAAATTTTTATGTAATTTCGCTGAAATACATCTTGCTACCAAATTCTACATCACTTCATAAAACTGGGCTCTTATGACATTTGTCAATATTTTCATTTCTTCCACATTTTAATGCAATATTTAGACCTCTATAATACTCCAGTCACCATCCTCGACCTATCCCTTTCCTCCAGTGCTCTGGCCCCAGAGGAACCAGAGCAATTACAGAGTCTTCCTTTACAGAAGTCTATAACCATCTCTAGAGAAGTAGACTGAATTTGTTCCCTCTGATTTGTTACCTGTCAGGGGAAGAAAGAGGAAGACTGAAGCCAGGAGGTCATGAGGAGTGTCCCTTTCTTTCAACATTTTACAAGTAATTTCCTAGTTTCTTATTGATGGGGCTGAAAATCCAAGTGAAGCTGGAATGTTTCTTCAAAGGGACATCTGAAAAGCAGTTAATTTGAAAAACTGGGCATTTTTTTGTCCTTGAAATAGAGAAGATGACAGCATTTTATTGTGGCTTTAAATATGTGAGAAGACCATTAGTTCTCAAGGGACAAAATCACACAAGAGCAAAGCCTTCTTTGGTACGTCCCATGTTTCATAGATAGCACCAACAGCAAGTTTTTAAGCACCGTATGCTCTTACCTAAGCATTAATCTTTTCAAAATAAGATCTTGTAGGTTTTCCTCTGTCAAATGAATTTAGGCATCACTTACAATTAAGAAAGTCTCATTGTTGTGGGTAGGCTGATTATTTTTAACAATTGACAATTACCCTTCCTACTTTTGATTTTATGTAAACTCTCTGCCCTCATCTCCTAGATAGTAATGACTTTCCTTATTCAAATCCTATTTATCACTCCACATCCATTTGAAATTCTACCACATCCACAAATTCTCCCCTAATTACTCCTTGCAAAGAAGGCATGAGGCAGATGGACTGAGGGGGTGTTTGGACTCCTTTGACAACTAGCTAGGCCTTAAATGAAGCTAAAGCTGCAATGATCAATACAGGATCCATTAGTCATATGTGGTTACTTAAATATAAATTAATTAAAAGCTAAAATGCAGTCCTTTACTAGCCACAGTTCATGGATTCAATAGCCACCCATGACTAAGGGTTACCACCTTGGACAGCACAAATTATGGCACATTTCCATTGTTCTGGAAAGTTCTGTTGGACAGAGCAGCTGCATTCCTACCCTCTTTCCATCACAGATATGGGATTTCATCATATAAATTTATTTATGTAACTGGATATTCCTACAGTAGGCCTCTCCCATCCTCTGGGACATTTTGTAACATCAAAGGGTAAGTGTATTTCAGAGTCTTCTTTCTCCCGGCACATATGTTGGGGCCACTTGGCCTTTCATTTAATACCAATTCCTTCATCTTCCATCTCAAACCACTTTGAGATGAGGAGTTGTAAAAGAGAAAAGACAGCTATAAATGAGATCCAAGACAAGTTGGGAGATTTCTTTATTGCAGTCTCCATAGTTTGAGTATGTGTGGTGATGGAAATGTCTTTTTTCTTTTTTTTTTTTTCTTTTATATGCCCTTGACCCAGGTGGATTCACACTATGGAATTCCGGAGTTTGTGTTTTTTTAAATACTCTGGAAGTAGCAACTGTTTTCCACCAAAGTTCTCCCACCACAAGTGTACAGGGGCACAACTTCCACAGTAGCTTGGAAGTTGTTTCTATAATAAAGCCATACATTGCAACTCAGTCCCACTTCTTTGGTGAATTCACAAATGCAGATGCCAACCAGTGCTAACTTTTCAAGTGTGAACCAATGTAGACAGAAAACAAGGAGCACAGATTGGAGTCCCTGTCAACCTCAGAATGTTCAGGATTACCAAGATGATGCAGAAGTGGTCAATACAGAAACGACCACCATCTCCAGGGTGCACACCCAGGTCCTGGCCAAAAACAAAATCATTATGATATTTTACTTCTTCTTTAAAATGGTTCCTTGCAAGAGCCACAGTTAAGCTGTGACTGTTGTTTTTAGTCACTTTCTCCCTTGATCCTTTCAGAATACAAAGTAAGTTTTACTGCTGTTGGCCAGTGCTATCTGCTAACGAATTTGAAGACAAGGGAGATGGTATTGGACACCATCAATCAATATATTGATAGCACTTTTATACAGTTTAACCTCCGCATCTCTTGAAATTCCCATTTTACAAGAATCACAAATGCCAAGGTTACAAAATTAGAAATCAAACTTCTTCCTGACTCTCAGACTTTTGCTATGGTCAGGCACATTGCTAGGCCCTGGGAGGGGGCAGACACATCTAGTGCACACACCCATCTTCAGAGAGCTCATGGTTCTTTGAAGGAAAGAGAATTCAACAGATGATTCAAATTTAATACACTGGCCCTGCAGGTTCCATAGGAAATGGAACAAAATCAGAAAGCCATGTAGAGATATGCTAGCTGGCAGTCTTGAAGGATGAATAGGACTAGCTCAATAGAAAGGCAGAAACACCATTTCTCAACAACCAGAATGGCTAAAAGCATCAAAGACTGGCAATGCCACATGTTGGTGAGGGTGTAGAGCCCTGTAGTACTGTGAGTGAGAGTGTAAAATGACTTGCTCTGGGAATATTGGTGTTCTGGTTTCTTGTGAAATCAAACATTTATTTACTCTGTAACCCAGGAATCTTATACTTGGGTATTCACCCAAGAGAAATCAAATGTGTCAAAAACAAACCAAAAAATCTGTACAGGAATATTTATAAGAGCCTCATCATAATCCAGATGTTCATCAACATGAAAATGGGTAAATAAATTGTGGGCTTGTTTAGGAAATGAGTAAATAAATTCCAGAAAATGGAATTCCACTTAGCAATAAGATACACAACCCATATGCAAGAGTTTTGCAACCATTAGTTTATGCAAGGGAGGCAGATGCAAAAGAACCCATATGCTACCCCAATGTCAGCAATAAGAAGTCCAAGAACACAAGGTGATTTGGGGAACTGAGCTGTGAAATGGCCCTAATTTTCTAAATAGTAGACATAACTCTGTCTTATTGTGGGTGATGGTGATCACAATTGCCCAAACTCTTTCAAGTGAACTTTCAGAGTACATGTCCCAAAGTGGAGCTGGGGGACAGTGAGGAAGGTTTGCAGCTTCTAAGTACAGTAAAGACTACAGATTTCAACACAGCTGGAACATAGGAATTTAGATGAAACAAGAGGGGGTAGGTAGAAGTAAGATAATAAAAATTAAGCTATTAGGTTATATCCTTCAAATTAAATGTTCATATTTTTTACACTGGGGATGAGGTGGACAGGGGAGAATTACACAACAATAAAGTTCTCAGAGGAAATAATCCAAATCCCAGGCTTGCTCGCCAGGACATTTTGGCTCAAGGACATTTAGTTATTGCTGGTTTGTTTTGTTTTCGGTCTTGGAATCTGCAATAGCATTTATATAAACAACAGCCTGTCCTGGTCATCATGGACCCTGTCCTTATCAAGGAGTGTTAATGTCCGTTTGGCCAACCATAGAATGTGTTCCAGTGCATGGATGCATTCCCTGTTTATGTTCTTGACGCTGGAAGTTAGGAGTCTTGGGCTTTCTTGCACTGACAGTTTCCTTCCCACCTCTCTAAGCCCAGAATAGGAATTAATCACTGGTTAATATGCCTGAAATCCTTTTTCATATTCATATATTCATTTCATATTCTGATGGCTTTGAAAAATATGGTTTGGTTTCTGCTTTTATGCCAGCATCTAAGATGCCAGGCGGTTGCCTGTAGATTGGCAGCCATTTTTGGAAAATGAAGGCAGGTTAACATGGAAATGTCTATATGCAATGGTGGCATCCAAAGCAAGACAAAATAACCTTTTGCTGAAGTTAAAATAGCTGTGTGTCGAGGATGCTGCGGTCAGTCATTTCAGTGGGTTACAGACCTTCAACAATGGGTAGTCTCCTGGTGCAGGGAACTGGACACACCTTGGTCTGCCCTCTTTCCAGAAATCTTTCCCACTTCATGATCACTAAGTTGCTACCATAGGAAATTAATTTCTTGGAATCTCTGTATCAAAACCATATGTTAATAACTTTCCTGACAACCCTTCCTCTCACCTTTAACACAGTGATTCAAACAATAAATAACTCCCAAAGCTGCTGGTTATCAATTTTCTAGAAATTTTCTACCCCCTCCACCCATACTTTTTAACTTATTTTTAGTGGCAAATGTCCCCAACCTGGTTTCTAGTCCCCAATTTAACTCAAATCTGCAAGCCACAGGATTTTCTTCACATCACCCAAGAGGATGATAGATGGGTATGGGGAGGTTTTATTCATTCTATATGCAAAAATCCCAACAACCTTCTCTGTGGCACATAATATTAGACTGAAAAATAATCATTCCGAAACATTCATCCCAAACAGCCAGGCTAGTTCCGCAGAGAGGACTTGTTTAAGGCTGTATGCCAGGATCAGAGGCTCTGGGGTACTCGGAGCTTTCAGCTCCAGCCTGGGGCACCAAGCCTGCTGCCCACCATGCCGCTGAAGGCTTTAGGAGGGGGCAGCACTAAGCAGGATCTGCGTCCACATGTTTTAGGTTTTGTTCGTGCATCTAATCCTCCCTCAGAAAAACTCCCCAGTCATACTCTCCCAGTCAAGCCGTTTGTTCTTATTTGCTTAAGCCACTTTAGAACTTAGATTTGAATCAAAGTTTGAAATCCCACGTCATCATCACTGCAGATAACAAATGGAAACAAGGCAGTGCCACCCCCCCCAACCCTGGAAACCCCAGGAAGGCAAATGTTGACAGACAGACTACCCAAAATGGAGGGGAGAGGAGGGAGGGGAATGACCCCCCCCTCAGAATATTTCCCAAGGTCAGGAAGATTCCTGGGCACATGCATGTTGAGACCCTTCATTTTCTGTCATCAGACTCTCTTCCGTCTTCTTTCTTCCTTGTCCCTTCCCTCCTCTCTCCCAGCCCTTCTGGTTCCTCTCACCCTCCTCCACTTTCTTTCTTCAGTGCTGCTCTGCCAGGCATTCTCCACTGAGGGTAAATGGCCCGAATCAACTTGAGACAGAGGCGCAGACATGTGTTTTAGGTGTCTCCTCTCATCAAAGGCCATGCAAACTTCGGTGCAAACCCTGGAAAGCGGTTGGTGGGGTACAGGGGATGAGGCACCCTCCCAGAGGAGAGAAGCCACTGGAAGTTAGAACCAGTGGAGGGGGCTTGGGTGCTGGAGTCCAGACAGAAGTATTCAGGGTTTTCTTTTCCCCTTTTTGCACATGACACTATGAAGCAAGACGAGCCCCATTTGCCTTTTTCCTAGCCCAGCATATTATGAGCATGGTCCAAAATGCCGAGAGCCCAAACGAATTTAGAACAGGTATAAAAAATATATATGAGGATTTTACTAGAGCTGGAAATTACAACCCGAGGCCTTGGTCATCTGCTAGCTCCACGCTCCTGCAGGCCGCTAAGCGGGGAGGCAGATGTAGCTGTGCAAACGGCAGCCCGAATGCTGGGCTGGAAGTTGACCAGGGCCTTACACTTGAGGAAGGGGCCCCAGCCCAAGGCCCCTATTAAAATGCAAATTTCCCCCTCACACCTTTCCTTCTGGCCCTTCCAACCAACTCAGTGTTTTAGTAGCAATAATATAAGTACCAGCTGCAGAAGTGGAATTGACAGGAAAACAAAAGGAAATAATGGGGTGTTTTCTGCAGGGGCTTAGGGAGAGGCCAGGGGTGCAGAAGGAAGAGCCAGAGTGGGAGTGACAAGTCTTCCAGTTTGGACAATTTTGCCAGCTCTGGCTCCTGGCTACTTAGCAGAAGAGGAAAACTTAGAAACTCTGGAGACTGCTTGCAACACCTGAGAGACTCTGAGGGCCTCCAGCTGATCCCTGCCAGCGAGCAACCCTTCTCAACCCACCTCTTCTATATGAAAAATCCCAACCAGAAAAGGTGCTCCCAGACCCCTGCTACCCCTCTCTGTGGGGACCTGTCTGTTCTGTCTCTGTGCCCACAGGCTTGGCATAAAGTGACGGGTGGCAAGCCTCCGCTCCCTGTTTTTTGAATGTTAAAATGAGTTTAACCATTTTCCTCAGCAGACTTGTTCCACAGCCCTCAAGTACAGGGTGTTGTTTTAGAAACTAAATAAATCTACATATTTCCAATCTCGAAACACATCTTGTTCAATGAAGCTTCAAGGCAGGAGTAATTTTGCTTTGGAATACTGATGCATTTCAAAGTAGTTCCCCAGCAGCTGGGACTGTAACAGGATGTTACAGCCTTTCGGGAGGGGGGCCCCCGAGGGGAATATGGAGACAGTGACTTGGACAAACATTTCGCACAGGTGTCTGTTTCCTCCAAGAAGTTGCTGCAGGAAGCTCGTCTAAGAATAACTGAGAGGCTAGGACTTTAGTTTCCCCAAAAAGATGGAAGATGCTTCCCTTGAGAAATTACTGGACGTGATTCTTCTCAACATATGAATTTGACATCTTTTTGGTTTGAAGATTGGGTCCATTTTTAAAATGCATTTATTGAGGTATAACTTATATACAGTAAATCACAAAATCCTCAGCATACAATTCAGTGAAATGTGATGTATGCCCCAGCGGTGTAACTATTTCTGAGCAATGGACCCTCTCCCTGATGCACATCAAGGACAATAGCATGACATCCATTTTTAAGAAAACAGCTTTTTGAAAATCAGTTGGCAAGGAGGCAAGAAGTAAACTCAAATCAGGTCCCCTTTAAGAAAGGAAATGAGAGCATAGAGACTTGGGGAGCCAGGGCTGAGAACAAAGGAGTTAAGTTTTATTGACTAAGGAGTGAACTAAAGCTAAGTGTGTGGACTTGGCTGAGTCCATCAGCCAGTTAGGGGACCACTCGTACATGAAGTATGAAGACGCTTCTCTTCAGATAAGGGGGTCTTGAGCTGATGGTGGTGGTTGCCCTCACCTCTGAGGAGACCCACTCCTCTGCATTTGTGTCCCCTGGCTCCACTTGACTCAGGGGCTCAGTTTAAGTTTAGTGGCTCCTACAAAGAAAATGAATACAAGTCCCAAAGAGAAAGTTAGATGTTTTCTTTTGTGCTTTAGGATGTGAGAGAAATTTAACCATTTTAACCTGGTTATATAATCATGAGTCAAATCAAAATACAAACTAATTTCAACTTCCAGATGGTTTCCTCAGACTCCTTCCCATTTGTGTGACCTCGGACCCTTGTCAGGCCCTGCTTCTCTATCTCTAGTCTCTATCAACTATGAAAGAGCCTAACTTGTAAAAGTTCCATCACATACAAGTATGTACGGTTCTGGTCATCAGCTTTGTGTGTCGTTTTAGTTCATTGCTATTAGTATTTTGTGCTGTGCATATATCAGGATGTTTTACCCATTCTACTGTTGAAGAATGTTTGGAGGTTTCCATTTTGGACTCTTACGCTAAAACTTGTGTGAATATTTGTGTACATATCAGCTTGTGGACCTAACTCAGGAGATATATTGGATAATATGCATATGTATATGTTTAACTTTAGTAGAAATTACATAACTGCTTTCCCAAGTACCATGCACCATTTTGCATTTCCAGCAATAGTATCTGCAAGTTTCAGTTGCACTTCACTCTTGTCAGCACTTGCTATTGTCAGTTTGTTTTTATTTTAATCATTTTGGATGTGTGTACAGAAGAATCCTTTTGAGATTTTTAATCTGCTTTTCCCTAATAGTGATACTTTTTTGCTCTTTCTACTTACAGAAATTATTTCATTTTCAGGTCCAACTCACAGCTTGTCTTTTCCACAGATCCCTTTCTAACAGCAAACCTTCATTATTTATTTCTTCCTTGACCCTCTTGAAAAGCAGCAGCCAGCATTGCAGGTAAAAACTTGGGTATTCTCTGATTGGTTCCCCAAAATTTGTTTCATACTATTGCTCTGTTCTCTACATCCTTACTGCACCAAGCACAACCTACATGCTGTGGGCACTCATGGAAGGAAAGGAGGTTTTCCTTTACCCTTCTGACTTTCTGACTTGTCCAGTGAGCTCAACACAACTGGACTCGGGGACCAGCAAGTCATCAGGTTACCACTAGCTTGATCACTTTGCCACCTCAGTTTTATGTCCTCAAACTTTAAGTCACCTTTTCCATCTCAGCATTTTCAGACCCCACAGTCTCTATCATCACCAGCACCTCCTTTGATGTGGACACATGTTCCATTAGTAACTCTCATGAAGTTCCCCTCAGCATGTCCTGAGGTCTGACCAGCTCATGAGTACAGAAAGCTCCCCACCACCATACAACAGCAGAAGCTTCCAACTTTAAGACATACCACGCTTCCTAAGCACCAGTCCTCATCATGGCCTCCCTGAAGGAAAACTAAGACCTGCCCTTCTGGCTACTGTGAGTCTCAAACAAGCTCATGTGTAGGAAAGGGGTTGGAAGGCCCGGAGTTTATAAGTAAAGAAGTAAAGAAAATACTCCACTGAAAAATGTCTCCTTGCCTCACAACATGATCTTGCAGAAATAGATTAAATCCAAGCAAACCCGAAGACCCAAACCCAATGTGTTCCTGGTCTCCCAGCTCCTTTGGTTGCACACCCATTTGAGTGACACACTTCCTGGTGTGCATCTCTTTATGTGTTTCCTATGAGGCCTACCCTACACACCCATGTGAACATATCGTGTGCATAACAAGGTGGTTTTTAAGGATAAAATAAAAATGCAAAGAGAAGTTCAGGAGACATGTTCTGTGTCCTGCTTATGTCCATATAGAGCTGGCCCAGTCTGTTCTGAAAAGGTTCCTCGGTGACTGGAGAGGTTCTTGGGATACAGCAAAAACACTCTGTTAGCGTTTTCATCCTGTCAGGACCTCTGTATTGCAGCTCTCATTCTCACGCTGCCAGCCCCCATTGATGCCTGCTGCCTCGTCCTCCTGGTCAGCACAAACAGGGGAGCAATGCTGGAGACTGAGTTCTGTAGACAAGGCTAAGCATTGAGTACGGACTCCAGGCTCACACAGGCCTGGGCCAAGGCTCTGCCCAACCTCTGCAGACTGTATAACCTTAGGTGAACTTCTCACCTCCGCTTTCCTGTCTATGAATGGAGAAAATTATGGAAATGTGCTGCAAGAGTCTAAGGAGTATTGAACGAGGCAGTGCCAGCGAAGCTCCCAGCACAGAGCACTCGATCAATGGCCATAGTCCTGGACAATATGTTCCTCCTGTGGGAAGGATCCCTAATGCCCTTCCCGTTCAGATTGTGTGAGGTTCACATGGCCAGCTCCTGCCTGCACTCCACCTTCCTCCCAGTGGTGTTCACTTGCTTTTCCAGAAAGGACAGAGGAGAGGAGGGGGGCCTATTCCAGCATCACCCAGTGCCTGAGAAGGACCACAAGCAAGCACCACCCCACCAGTTTCCATCTCAACTGTTCCAGACCCACCAGCTCACTAAGCCTACCAGGTTTGGGGGCACCTCACACCCCACACCACACTCTAAGCCTTTGTGTTTCAAGCTAGCTCTTGGATTCCTCAGAAGGGCCTTGGTCCCAGACTTGAACCTGAAAAGCAAAGGCCACTGACAATTGCCTTTATTCATCTTGACCTTCCAGAAAGCAGGAGAGCAGAGCATGGCAGGCCAGGAGGGAGCATCCAGTGGGAGAGGGCAACAGAGAACACCATTGATTCACTTTATTAAAACTACAAACAGCAAAGTGGCAGAATGTAGGCGGAAATATGACAAATGGAGTGTTACTAGACTTAATTTACAAAGAGCTCGTGCAGATCGATAAGGAAAATACCAAAGCCCCATAGATGGGCATTCATAAAAGAAATTTAAATGCAAACAAACATGTGGGAAGATATACAACCTCATTAGCAACCACAAACTTCCAGATTTTTAAAAATACTACAGTCTATTTTACTATCAAATTAGAATTTGAAATTATTATTGATATTTTATATCCATATAAACTTATATAATAATTATTGTATATTATAATAATAATGATATATACCCTATGTTAAGTATATCTGTAAAAAAGTGTAAGAGTTGTGGGCATGGGAAACACTAGAAACTATAAATTGGTGCAAACTCTCGAAAATAAGAAATAAATAATGAAAAAAAAAGGTGTTCTGCTCACATTTATCAAAGGAAAATTTCTGAGGCCTGCAGGAAAATAAATAAAAATTTACATGAAAATTTACAGTGGTAAATAAATATATGATACCTGTCCTTACAGAGAACAAAGCAATTTAGCATTATGCAGGAAAAGTTTTAAAATGATTCCCACCCTTGACCTGGTGATTCCACTCCAAAAGAATTTAGAAATCTGTTACTAAAGTAAGAATTAGAAATGCATATCAAAAATAAAGATTCTTGAAGAAATTA